>WBNM01000675.1:43851-117054 GCA_013399055.1 Ramphastos sulfuratus | reverse complement strand
TCTATGATTCTATGATCCTTACTGAGAAGATTTAAGAGACTTTCTGACTCTCCAGAAACATCACTGGCTGACCATCTGTCCAGAACTGACTGAATATTTATGAACTCCAGAAAGGACAGCAGCAGCTTGTACACAGTACAAATAATCACGAGGTTAATGTATTGTGCCTCATAGCTCTTTGCTGAGCTGCATGAGCATAATGCAAGCTTGAAAGTCCTCCTGACAGTGCCCTTGGATACTGTGAACTTTCTCTTCTCTGAAATTTCAACAAAGTTCTCAGTTGTGAAAAAGTATTGCTTTACTTTCCTGAGAAGAAAATTTGGGATCTCCTCAAACTTACATCTACCAACAGATAGCTTTTGCTGTCCTACATGTCAGCCTACCCACCTGTGGTGGCCAGGAAGAGATCTAACTTGAGACTTGGGAAAGTCTGACTCCTACTCTTCTTGCCTTGTGACAGGCACTTGCACAAGCTGCACCACTCCCCATGTGTGAGGCTAGGACCTTCCCTTCCTCTCTTGCACAGAGGCTGGCCTGGCCTACACAGAAGGTCTTCGTGAGGAGTGGCCAGCAGATGAGCATCCAGGCAGCCAAAAGAGAAGTCAGTCTAGCAATGAGACAAGAAACCAGGGCTAGGAAGTGTCCTAACCCCATCCCAGCCTGGATTTAGGCCAGTATAGAGAAATGAAACCAGCCAAGATAGGAAGAGGCTTCTTGCTGTGATCAGGCAGCAGATGTTCTTTGCCCTCCCCCTCACCTCTGTGCTGGGGCGGGACCCATCTCTGCCAGCTACAGCCCCTATGCTATGGTGTAAGGTGGCATCAGACTATGGCGCTCTTGTGTGGAATATCATAACTAGAGAAATACATGTTGGTGGGTGGCTTTATTTCCCAGATACTACCCTTGGGGTGGGCAGGCAGTGGCGGCAAGTGCTGGCAACTGTGCATTGGTTGCACATGGATGGTTTCCTGTTGTAAGCACGAGACAGTGAGGAGGAACAAGAAGTGACTGTTATAAAAACTGATAACAATCCTCTTGGAAGAAAGGTGCTGAGGAAAGGAGCTGCTGCTTCTCTATTTTCAAGTCCATTGAACAATTCTACCAACTTCAAAATAGAATAGAAGCAGAGATAGATCACTCCAATGATTCCTCTTCTGGACTTGGCTTCACTTCTAGTCACCCTCCTGCTTCAGGAGATGGCCTAGTTACGGACCCTGTCACCCACCAAAACAGATTTTAGTACCTATTTCTGAATCTCAGCCCACTCTGGGATTTTCCACACAGCAGCTGGTGAGTGGGATTGTTGGCAGGCCTTTTTGTCTCCGATGGCATCAAGGCTGAGCAAGGCTGCGTTCTTGCTCCTACTGGGTTTTACACCTCATTTCCTTTGCTGTCTGCCCCAGAAACACAGGGAAAGGAGGCCACATGCCCTTTAGGCTCAACAGCAAATTGTACAGCATCACACAAGCAGTTTGCTGCCCTGTAACTGAAAACTGTTTTGGGAGCTCAGACTTTCTGCTGACCACATCCTTTTTTGCACATACACCAATTTCTGAATGGGCATGAGCTGTTCACCAGAGTGCCAGTGAAGGTCCTCCTAAGGTGCATAAAGAGGGTCTCTGCTGCCCATGTCTTAGCTCTTCACCCTTGCATTTGAAGCCAGCTTGGACGGTGCTCTGCAGCCAGGGTGGGTGTCAGACACGGCGCAGAGAAGAGCCTGAAAGAGGTGTCCAGAAAATCCATCTCTAGCACCATCAGTTTGACAAGGCCAATACTGCAGAAGAGGTCTTTGCCAACGTGACCTACATTTGCAGATGTCTCCAGTGATATACTTGTCCACGTGGTAATTAAAGAAAGGGCAAGTTACAGCAACGAGTGTTGACTTCGCATGCTCAGTTTGCTGTAATCTTCAGAGCTATCTCCTGCACTGATTTAATTTGTAAAGATGGACTGACAGTATTGTTTTCAAGATATTGCTGTGGACACACAGAATTGGAAACTCCTGGTTTTGCCCTGCTGGCAGGCTGCAAGGTACTCAGGCTGGGCAGGACATGGCTTCACATATCCTGGCCCCAGCAAAGGGTTCAATAAAGATTTGGGTATCATACCACAAGTATAGAAATTGGACCAATGTTAAAAAGGTTTGAGCTGGTGGGAAAACAACACTGAACTTAAAATAGACATAGACCAGCATACCCTCCTCCCCCTGCTGCCTTCACCCTTTGCTTACTTCCTGTATTCTGTGGGAAGCCACTTTCAAAATGAATCAATATATCTCTCATCTCTCAGGCCATGGGGCTTCTGCAGGTTAAAACTGTAGCAGTAGATCTCTTCAGAGCTCTGGCTGAAGCAGGTCGCTGTAGCTTAGACTTGCTAAGCAAGGGCAAGAAATAACCATTTCCTGTCTCCAGACATACACTCCTTGCTCTAAGAAGCTGCAAAGGCTGACTACTGATGACAGAAGAAAACCCTAGCGCAGAATCCCACACAGCCCTTGGGGAAGACTGGGAGAGGAATCAGACCCTTTCAGAGGCCAGAATTTTGCCTCCAACCTCTGCAATGACCTACCCACAGCATTACTCTATCACCAGCAATTTCAGCAATGTAACACTTCTCTTTGCAACCAGCTGATAAGGCAGAAGAGGTGACTGCCACCATGCTCCACATGTCCCCATCCAGGATGATTGCACGTGCTGTAAGTACAGATAAACGGACAAGCTACAGCAGCAAGCGTAACAGGTGCCATCAGCATAACCACAAATGTTAATGCTGTACCATCCTGATCCAGAGCTTTACTTCAAGGGTTTTGGTTTTCCATTTAGCAATATGTCTATCTTTGGTTCAGCCCAAATTTAGGACTTGTTTTCATCCCCTGCCTTCCCTGAACTCAGAACTCAGCTGCTAAACCAGTGAAACTCAGCTTTGCAGTGAAGTGCTGAATGCTACTGCTTTCAAGACAGAAAACTGGGAAAAGGCATCATCTGAGTGACAAAAGGCAAGGATAAAACACTCTTTACTCTCATATGGTGTTGAAAGACAGAAGCAGCAGAGGGTAAGGCACAGGTAGCAGTAAGTTAATGAGAGATGCTGAATCTGGTTAAATAAACAGAGTGTCTCCCCATAAACCTTGGCTCTCATCCCTCTACTTTATTTTTATCCTTGACAAATGTTTTTTGCCACTGTCTTTACTTTTGATGCTTTGCAAAGGTGGTTCCACATTCCTCTACTTCTTCAGCATAATTAGTCAGCTGTAAAACAGTCAGGAAAAAAATAACCTGTTTTACACCATGTAATACTCACCCTGGCAGACCAAGCTAATAATGTCAGCAATTGAAGAAAAACTGGAGAATGGTCTTTAGTGTTTTCAGTTACTCAGCTTATTAGGTGCACAAACCAGAACTTGGGTCCCTTTTGTGCCTCAGCAGAATTTGCCTCTATTTCATCAGGATTCATCCCGAGGACATTTCTGACCTGAAAAGTGACCTTTTAAGGAGAGTTGCCTCCTGATCAGCAAATCTGTTCCCTGCTGTGAACTGTCATGGTTTTTAGGCTGGCTTCCTAGAAAAACAAACCTTAAGTGGCCTTGCACTGTGTGTGAGCACTTGTGCTCGTGTCGACTCAATCTGTCCTCCCTGTAGCTGTTAAGCCTGCAAGCTAGCTTCAGTTTGGGTCAGCAGGTGCACTGGAGATAAACATGCTCAGAAGTCCCTTGAACACGGACCTCAGAGGAGGAGCAGAGCTGCTAGCACCAACAAATACAGTCTCAGATGGTATGGGAAAAATACACTGAGCCCCAGACGCAAACCTACACGAGCCAGAGGCCATTCAAGGTGGTGCTCTTTTGCCACTGGCAAGCTCCCCACAATCTCTCCCTTTACAACCTGGAACATTCTTTTTAATGCCTCTCTTAAGCAGAGCCAAAAGGCCATTGGGGAGAAAAATGTACATGGCTCCCTACAGCAACATGACCAGGACAAGCTTTTCCTCCCACTTATGCAGGAGACTGCTCCCTCAGGAGTCACAACAGGACAGTCCTGCCTCTGTTCAACAGTACATAGAGCCTACACGGCTCCTTGCTGGGGCATTGTGCTGTCATGCATGTTGCCCAACACTGTGCAGGCCCTGCATGCATTACAGAACATACCTGATTAATTATGCATTCTGATGAGGTGTTTGAAGCCATAATGAGAAGTTTGGAAAGCACCCAGGAAACTGAAGTCATCCAGAAGAGATGGTTCTCCTTCCTTCTTTTAGGAACTGCTCCAAATTTGACCATCCATTACAGCCTTGCAATTACTTGAGGTAAATTGTCCCTCGAGTTTGAAAAATCACTTCAGCAACTGAACATGGAGGAAATCCCATGGCATTTATCATGCTTTGTACTACAGACCAGCTTTGAGATGCTTCCTTCAGGGGTCCTGAAGCACTTGCACTCTTTCTCCAGCTAGGAGAGCACTTACAGATCTGGTCTGGAGAGGCTCATGGAGCTCTGACACCACTCTAACACCCTCAAAAGGTACTGTCCCTTGAATCATGATTTTAGCTCAAAGAAGCATTCAGCCAGAAGGGTTCAGCCAAGGCTCATCTCTGGAGACAAGGAGAAAGCACCAAGTTTTAGATGCCAGGGATAATGAAATTCATAACGGGGTCAGTTAGATAAACACTAAATGCACACACGTATATTATAAATTATATAATTATATGCTATATGTATCTGACCCAATAAATTTGCTGTGCTGGCTGCTCCCATTGCAGAGCCATGCACAAAGAAACGAATGCTGTGCATGCTGCTTGCTGTGATTCTTACCACAACCAAAGCTCTAGGGCATCTTGGGAAGTGCAGGAAAAGGGTTCAGCAGCAGCTGGTGGGGTCTGGGACTGTGTGAAGGAAGGGGAGCTGCAGGGCTCCTTCATACGAGGAACACAAAGCAGCCAGAGATCGACTGCAATAAACAGCTTCTCCATTACCACTTGCCAAATCCAAACATCCCAGCAATAAATATCAGTATCAGTCACTATTATTCCCCAAAGGCAAAACTTTGATTACAATAAAAGTGAAAGCTGGAGCAAAATAGGCAATTTGAAAAAAAAAAGTCCTGAGCAAATAAGGAAGTTTCACTTCTAGCCTACCCAAAGCACAACTGACAAGATTTGTTTGAGGACTAAAACAGACTGCAGGCACGGAAAATTCTAGGCATAAAGCTTTAGCGTTACTTAATACAGTGAAATATAAATGGCAAGTGACCCCAGGTTATTTTAGAAAAGGCTGGCTGCGATTTACAGCCTGATTAGACTGATTAGTGGAGGATGAACAGCAAAAAAAGCTTTTGTAATTGAATTTTCAAACAGGAAAACGAAGATTCTTACTCTTTAAAAAGCTGGAAATGGATTTAAATAAATGTATTGCTTTTACCCCTCTCGGCAAACAAGCCTGCTGCCCGACATGGTCTGTTTCTAGGAAAGGAGATGGAACAAGGTTTGACCAAGAAGCGGAAAAGAGTTTTACAGCCCTACAGGTTCTCCATGGCAAAGCTAAAGACCATTTAACTACGTCTCAGCTGTGAAAGCAACAAAACATCACGGAAAGTTAAATCTAGCATTAAGGGTATTTTTCAATCCGAAAAATATGCAGCTTCCGTCAGTACCCTGCGGTGCATTTTTCCCCCTAATGCTTTTAGCGTTAAGTCAGAATCGTCCGAGTGGATGATAGCGCTGGTGTGAAAATCGCTGATGTGAAATTGCCGCTCTGCATGGAGCAACCGATCCCTGCAGCTCTGCTCAAAGTCTTCCGGACGCGCACCACCGAGATCCGTGCTTCTGCACTTGAGAGACATCCTGTGGCCACTGCTCACACTGCAACGTTCCTCTGCACTTCGGCTTCACTTGCAGAAGCGACCGACCAACCATCTGTCCACCAGCCTACCCACCTGCAGGCAGCCCCTGGCTTTTCATCAGGTGCCCCACGCCGCCGACTCCTGCTCCTCTGGGCGTCGCAGACACAGGACAACTAACACAGGCAAAGTGTTTCCGTGCTCCTATCACCCTGGTGGGTTTACCATTGATGTGAAAACATGTGAGAACACTTCAGGCCTTTTGTCTGCGTAAGCTGGGAGCGAAAAAAATAGTTCTGTGCTTAGAAAGACTGACTGCTGTGTGGAGTGGGTTACAGCACTCAGGTTGAGGTCTTTTAGGAGACATATGCAGGCAGACAGGACTTCACCTCCAGGCAGCCTGACTGAAGACCATGTGATGGCAATTTACTTTCTGGTTTTACATCCCCATATATTTCAACAGAATTATTTTCATGGTGAGATGCTTCATTATCCGATTTTATTTACCTAATACATTCAGTGTGATCAGCAACTACAAGGAAACATGAACTGTATGAATATTTTGGTTTTATGCTTCAAATTTCAGAAGTATATTAAATAACGTAAGGGTATTAATGGGATGAGAACTGTAACAGTTCTATGCCTTGAAATTCCTTTCTGTGGTTCCCACAGCAACCATAACCATGGACACTGTGCATGTATTTTACATCCGAGTCTCAAAACAGTTGCAAGTGCTCAACATACATACGTAAAAATCAGTCAAAAGCTTTTTTTGCCTGCCCCCCCTTCCCTTCCTCCTGGAGCGTCTTGCCTGCTAAGCCACCACCACTACAAGACATTAATGGCACCTGTAGATGAAGATGAATTCCCAACAACTGGCAGGCAATGCCCTGAACACAGCTTCTGCGCACAGATACTTATAGGACTTATAGCATTAGTGGTGACATAGCTTCTGCTTTCAATTATTGCTGGAACAAGAGACCAGCGTTTGTACCAAAGGCTAAAACACTGTCAGAAGGCTTAAAAAGGACTAGTTTATGGCTATTTCGAATTCTTTTGCTTAGAATACCATGTTTCAACTTCAGAAGCGCTGGGCGAAGAGACTGCTCCTCCATCATTTTGCTTTTTATTCAGCCCCTTTGCTTAGAGGCAGTACCTGGTAGTACATTAAAAAAAGACCAGCAGAAACACAAACATGAAAACCATTATCTATGCATGTACGTTTAAGGGGCAGCTTTTACCTGCTCAGAAGTAAGCAGCACACACAAGGAGAACAGTTACTATTTCTACTAACTGTCTTTGTGTTTCTTGGATGTCTCCAAGCATTTGCTGCAACCATAATGCAGGACACCAACCAGGCCTTTGGTATGAAGTGTAACTTACTTACTTATTGCACTAGGTTGAGCTTTTATCCAAAGCTTACACAAGAGTTTCTTCTCTGAAGTGATGAAGTAATGGTAAGTGGGGAAATCAACAAAACAACTCACTGCTACCAGAGAGAAAAATTCCAGTCAAAGGTGGAATTTTTAGAATTACACTTTATCAGAATGCCAGACCTGGGGCTTAAATTGCAGCACCAATTACTTGTTGTCAAGTGAGCCTGTCTGTGCAGGAAAGCTTCAGGGCTTTTTCTATGGAAGCTCCTAGAAATGTATTGACAGTTGAAAATATGGGAAATTGCAAAACTACAGGCTTGAAATGTTATCCTATAGTGGGGTCAGCTTTCCAAAACTGTATTATTTCCTAAACATCTGCAATGTGATTTAGAAAATGAAACATCTGCACTGCTCTGACCCCTCTAAATAGCAGAAATACCATCTACTGCTGAGATTGTTAACTCTTGACATTGCTATGAACAGCCATGGTCTTAGACAGCTGGCTGCTGTTTGTACAGCAAAAAATACCCAGCCTCTGCACCCTTGAGAGAATAACACTACTTTGTAGGTGGCCTTTGCCCATACCCAGAGAGGTCCCTGAACCCTGCAGGAACCAAAACCAGTACAACCACGCAGCCATGTAGATACTGCTGCTCCACACCGGGGCTTAACAGAGAAAATGGTCCTCTGGCTTAGCTGCAGTCCTAATTAAACTGCAATCCACAACACGGTGTATGACACAGCAGCTGTGGGAAAGGCTGATCAAAAGCCTCTATCCCAACAGCCGATGCGTATCTGAGCTTTTAACTGGAGAGATCTCTATTTAAATTCCAGATCTGCTATAATATTCCCATGACTAGAATGACTCCTGAACCTCTGACTTAATTTAACATAAAAACGTGGACATTAATTCCAGATTTATTTTTTAGAATAATCTGTCTTTAAGAAACAAAAAAACAAAAAACCAAATAAACTGCAACTGAAAGAACCTGGGACACAGTAGTTCACTGTATTTGATCCTGAAGTTTCACTGAACTACAATGAAAAAAGTGAACCTACCCAAAATTGTACTATTAAAAAAAAAAAAAAAAAATCTTTGAACCCCCAAAGATTGGATCAGTTAGTTTAAACAGAAATAGTATGCAAAACACTTAAGCAGCAGGACAAGCTGTTCCTCTAACCCACTTCTCTGCATCAACAGTGGTTGAGGACCTTAAACCTTGTGAAGAGGTCAAACAGACTGAAGTGTTTTTGAAAGCCTAAGCACAGGGAAGGTTAGCATGAGAGAAAGTTTCTCTGAATTTGTTTGCTCCTGCTAAATGTTATTTTTAATGTGCATATCTTTAAGTACTTTTACTTAAAGCAGTCAACCCCCTGCAACCCAAACTCTAAGACGTTTTTTCTCTGCTTGTCCAGCAACCCCCGTTTTCAGAGCTGGATGGCATGGGTTTTAGCAATGCAAACCTTTAGTCACAAGCCCATTACAAACACCCTCCAACACACCGTTCAGGACCACACATTCCAGGGCACCAGTCATGCCATTATATAAAGCCACTTCTCGGTTGCTAGACACACATCTCAAAAGGCCTAGGCCTGCTGATACCTCCTTATCACATGCTGACCTCCCATTATTTTCAAAACTTGTCCGTTAAGGAGAGAAAAGAACAGCTGCAGCTCTACAGAGTCAAATCAGTAGTGTTGATAAACCTACAGAGATCCCCAAGGAACATGAACAAGTGAAAGGCCTGTGTTTGGGAAGAAGTTAATCTTTGGTTTGGAGATCTGGAGAAACCAGCTTTCCTTTCCAGACAGCTCCCAGAAGTCCTGAACAGCAAGCATGCAGTATGCTGAAAAACAGCAAGGGTGTCTTGCAACTTGTTAATTTTACAAGGCCTCTGGGAAGGAAGCTGATAAAAATCTAATTGTTTTAAAAATAAAATACAGAATTTCTCTGAAAGAGCCTTTTGACAACACTTTAAGAAAAATACTTAAGTACAAACTTCAAATGTTGAAGGAACTATGATACTGGTGCATTCTTTAGAAACAATTACATATGTAACAGGTGAAGTAGGAAGAGAGTATTTCAGAAAACATTTAATATGAAACCTTTTGGAACTTCCATTGAATACAGATTTACATCATTTACCAGAACACTTTTTCAGTTCAGACAACAAAGTGCACTGCTGGGTGAAAAAATACATTTGGAGGAGTGCTTAAAATGTAAGAAGTGAAAGGATAGGTGATCATTCACCTGAGAAAGTACAATGACTGCCCTGAAATGTCTTATTGCTATTACAAAATGGGAAAAAACCGAAAAACATACTGAGCAGCACAGGCACGGGCAGAGCACTGAAAACCAAGTGAACTCCAGTCGCACCCAGAGTTCTCAAGCCATGGCATGACATAGAATATACAGAGAATAAAATGCAAATTCAGGATTATTTACTACATTTAACAACTACCATTACCCTTTAAACTAGCATAATCAATATCAATGCTTAAGGGGAAAGAAAGGGCAAGTCTGCTGCTTTCACAGACTACAGATCACAAGAATTAACTTGCAAAATACTAAGAATTTTGCCTTTTCACCTCGGGTCAAGTCTGAACTATGTACTATGAATAACTGTTAGCTTACTGCATATTTAAAATGCAAATTTAGGCTCCAGTTTAAAGCACATGTTAGGTCCATGCTTAAGTGCTTCACGGAAATATAACTATAAAACATTAATACAAGAAGTCAAGTAGATAATGCAGAGTATTATCAACAGAAGTCCTTGATGAAAAACTAAGTATCAGTAGGAAATGACATACAAAGAAATCTCTTCATTCTAGTTTGCCAACTCAACTAAGTCTCACCACAGTGATGGGGGCAATCCTAGAGCAGCTTTATGTCCTACAGAAAGCCTTCTGGTTACCAGAGAGTTAATCATGGGTGGGTTTCCACACTATGTTAGAAGAGCAGCAGTGGACTCCCTCAGCAACAGAAGCCAGAGACACAACTATCACAAAGCCACCAAAAGCAATACAACCAGAGTGAAGTGGAAGCACACTGGAAGAGCGCTGCAAGGAGAAGTTTTAACTGCTACTGCCTATGGCTGTAGTTTAGCAAGCTGGATGTTACAACAGAGGAGATCAGACAGCAGCCAATCTGATTTCCACTTTTGGGTTCCAATACTGTGCGTGCCCAGAACACAAAGGACAGTGCTGCCACACGTGAAGCAACACCCCAGAACAGCACCAACTTGGATGTGGAGACTGCATCAAAATACAATCACTGAAAGTTCTTTTGTGCTTTGTATCAGTCCGACCTAGACTAAGGTGGAGAACTTGGTCCAAAGCAAAGTCACTAGCCAGCATTTAGCACATCCTTTTAGACCACCTCATTCTGTAGAGGAATGGTGGGACAACAGAAAAGTGTTCTTAGCTGCAATCAATACCCATGAGCCAAAAGGACAAAGATACAATTTTAGTAGTTTAGCGGAAGCAGGAGAGTAGAGGAATTTACCCAACTTTTAATGCACAAATCAACTACATTTGTAAAATCTGATTCAGACTGAAATAATAAATAGGTGGGCAAAATATAATGCAAGACTTATTCAGTAAAAGTGAAATTTTAATAACCTCATGAGATCTACTTAGAAAACAGGACTAATAATGTTCACAACCGTAAACCCAAACCCTTCACACACTTTTTTGTCTTCCCTTAACACAGCAGTGAACTGTAAACCTGCAATTCCTGGTTATCGCTTCTGTTATTTTAAATATTAACTTAAGTGTTTCCTCCTTGGCCATTTCAATTTTTAGCACCAAAATTAGCCCAAAAAGAGGTACTGGTACAGCTTGATGTTGTAAATTAATTGTTTACATATAATACTTTATATATTATACACACATACTGTACATTCACACGTCCACACAAACAGGAGGCATATTTAAATGAATATATTCTGTGTTTCAATTTGTTGTCAAAGACTTGGGAGCAATGGAAATAAAGCAGAAGGGGTAATATTTTACATAGTAGGCAACTTTAATGCTGTAGTGCACTTATAAAAAAGTCCAACTCTCCCTCCCAGCTCAGCAGCTTTTTTCTTTTCGTCTTTAATATCACTATTCAGAAGGATGCAGAAGTTATTGCCTAAATGTTATTCTATACATTTCCATCGGAATTCTCAAAAACACTTGAAATTGCTAACTAATTTACAACTTAACTATTTTTCTTACAGCTTTAACTCATTGGCAATTTTGGAAGCAATGTTTTTAAAAGCTATGGATGTTCCCGATATCCGCTTAAAGCGAACTCCGTTCAGGGACAGTCTTGGCAGTTTACACACCTCCATCTCCCACTGTACAAGGTTTTCCGCGTGCCCATCTCCATGGACACAGAAAAGCAAGAAACGCTCTCTCTGTTCATAGTCACAATTATTGGCATCCAAGACTTTGCGTATTTCCCTCATCATGTCATTGGGATCCATGGAGCTGGTCGTTTTCATGCTCCAGGTAAAACGCAGAGACCGAGGCTTGGCTTCCTTGTTCTCATCCTTCTGATCCACAGCTACATTGCGGCTGAAAGACAGGAATTGACTCGTTAGCAGAGCCAGCTCCCTTCTCCACGTCTCTTGTTAATGAAGCAAGCTAACACTCAGTGCACACTACTGGTATTAGAGCAGCATCTAGAGGCTCCGGCTGTGCGCAATGCCCCGCTTTCCCAGCTGCTGTACAAACACACACTCAAGGTAAAGCAGTAGCTGCTGAGGCTGAAACGAAGGTATGGTGTGATGGGTGACAACTGAAAGTCACTGGAGTCAGGAGCACGAGGGAAATGACCTTGTGCACATGGAACTACATGCATCACCTACAATTTGATTTCAAGTCAGGTTCTGCTCAGACTTCTATTTCTGAGGCCACATGGACAGCAGAAACACCAGCTAGCTGCTAGAAGTTTCTGGAACATTCAAATAGCGGTGACTTGTGACTGAGCGCAGGACATGCGTGCGCCAGCCCATGGGAGGCATCCACTCATGCACCATGGGGGTGAGCCCAGTGCAGAAAGATCCTGGTGGCTCCTCTGCACCTCCTCCTGTAAAGCAGGGTGGAGATCAAGCACTGGGAGTGCTCAAGGAGTCCCACAGCAGTTACCTGCAAGCAGGGGAAGGACAGGAGGACCAAGGGGACCTACTGGCACAGGGCCAGCATATGCTACCTAGTTCTGGGCTGATCCAGTTTCACCCTGGCCTCCCTGCACTGGTACTTATTTGAGAGAATCACTAGAGACCCGCTACATTGTAGGCTATAGAGGCACCTTCAACAGAAGGAAATGATTTGTCTCTTAGTGTTTAAAAACAATGACAGATAGAGGTAAAGTGATTAAATCTTTTGTTGCTACAAGCTATGCAGCTAAGCACCTTTGATACCGAAACACAGGAAGGAGAATTGGAAGACACTATTACACACCTCCTCAACATTTGTTAGTAAAGATGGTGATTAAGAGCTACTGCTATCATTGTAGTTTTAAGAGCTAAAGCACAAGATCTTGAGGCTGTATTTCCTAAGCCTGTTTTTTTTTTTTTTTTTTTTTTAAATAGAGAAAGCTTCTCCTTTGGTAAGAATATAAAAAGTTATGAAGGACCAAGAAAAGAAACGTTCCAGAAATTTCTAGTTTGCAGTGATTCTTCTAATTCAATTAAGATGAGTGGTCACACAGCTCAAGAACAAGGACCTACATTTGGACCTCCAGGGGAAAAAATATGAGAGATTTGTTTATGAATATTTGCAAGCACTGTCAGTCACCTCTTCAGATTTACTTGTCCTCAGAACAAGAGGCTTAAATGTACTGACTGTCATGCTTAAGTATTTTATGAAAACACCTAACCTAACTGACCCTAAACCATGCAGTTTAGGTCTCCTGTTGAGCTTCAAAGTGCAATTTACAATATTAAGTCAAGCTGCTCTTTAGAATTGTTGGCAATTAATTTCTTGGTTACACAATGCTTTTCTTCTACCATTAAGCAGCCAATTATGAAAAAATGACAGCAAGGACAAAACTAAATAAATGTATTTCTCAAAGATAGATTATTTCATATTTTTACCTTTTATTAGAAAGGCTTCCATCAACTGCAAGAGTCGTAAGATTATGTTGTCAAATCCAGCTGCAGGACTTGCTGGATGTTACAAAATTCAGCAAGAACACTGAAGAGTACTTTTGTTTTAATTTTAAGGTTTTAATTTAATAAGGCTGTCAGGGGGCGGAAGTTTCATTCAATGCTCATTTTATTTTTTAAAGCTTTTTTACTTGAAAACATGCTGGCAGAAGCAGCGCAGATTTGATAATTTCTAGTATTTTTTTGATATGCAGATTTTGGAAGAAAAGTATAACTTGAAAAAAAGTTGTTTAACGATCTGTAATTTTGGAGATGAGAAATATCATACTTCAGCGGTTATCCCACATGTTCCTAAGGACAACTTGCCTACGCATCTACAAACAACAAATTGTAATGACTAAAGAGCAAAAAACCAAACAAAACCAAACAAAACCACAAAACACACAAGGGAAGAGGCAATAGGAAAGATGAAAGATTAGAACCAAGTCAGTCAGTGCTTTAATAGCTGTTTTGCAGACAGAAACGCTTCTTTGTTTAGTTTCACAGCCTTACACAAAACAAAAAGCTGCTGCCTGAAGCCACTATGCCACATAGTCAAGGGAAGAAAGGTTCAAACTCACCTAAGAAATATTTTAAACAAAAATTTTACCCTCACCTTGAGCCCTCAAATCTCCCGTTCCTCTCATATTCAGTCGGGAGCCTCATTGAAAAGAATGCAGAAGCAAAAGGAAGTGGGAAAGAGAAGACAAATCTTACACTACAATATACAATATCTGAGCAGATGCTAAAGATACTGTAGTATTCATACCAAAAGGTGTGTTAAAATACAAAGCAACAAAGATGTAAAGAACTTTGTAGGTTAGATCAAATTTAGAATATAACATACTGCCCAGTCAAATGGAAGTCTACGAACAAATGGTATTTTTAAAAGTACATTACATATGTTTACAATGCTTATACACATTGAGTAGATCCCACTGAAAAAAAAAGAATTTCTAAAAGCAGAAAATGCTACTATTTATAAATAACTCAGTATTTTAGGCTAATAATACTTAAAAGTTTCACCTGGGAATACAATATTTATTTGAAAAAAATACCCTGTTTACAGACAAGTCTGGTCATGCTATGTGCACATTAGAACTAAGGCTATTAAGTGTTTAAACAGTACCAAATGCCTTCATACAAAAGAAGGTATATATCTTAATACATATCAATTCTAACAAAAGTTTAGAGGTAAATCCAAGTTTTTTCAAGCTGTGGTTAAGTCCATCCTATTCATTCTCACGCAGATGCGTAATCCATATCCAAGAATAATCTTAAGCTTTCTGTCTTCGTGCATTGCTTAAAGCTACCTTGCTCAACACTACCCTTTTACAGCAGCTCGGTTATCGAGCAGAATTAAGGGGAAAATCATCTTCCTCTACCTTCCCACTATTGCAGTACCACAGTTTGACATCTCAGCATTAATCCTGCTTGCAGGGGCCTTTATAAGGCTCTTATGAAGAATATATAGTATATAGTTTCCCTGAATAACATAAATTAATAGTTTGGTTGACAGGTGTCTAGGGATAGGAATGTTAGGATGGTAAGCCTTCTTTGATTGCACAGCAGAGGGTTGTGATGAGGAACAGACTTGTAAGCCGATTCTCTGCAGTCCCTTTCACGAGGCAACAGACACTGTTTGCACCACAAGGAGCACAGCAGCAGCACTTGCACTACAGGCTATGGAGCTTGCTTCTCTTTCAAAATTCACACTTTTATTGCAAGAGACATCCAGTAAAGAAAGCGGTAAGTCACACTGCTATGAGCTGCCCGTCACAACAACACCCAATCAGAGCCCTGCTCTCTCAGGTACTGCATAGCATCCAGTAACACGGGGTCTCTGCTAGGAAGCATTTGCCTTTGACTAATGAACAGCTGTCACAAACAAAAACAAAGGCAATAAGAAAACAACTGACAAGTCCTCAGGTAATTCTAGCACTTCAAAGTGAGCTTTTAATGGCAGTTATTTTCATGAGATGTTCTGCGATCTCTCAATGGTGGATAAGACAAGGCGTAAGAAGATTTTTAACACTGCATACACATCCATGAACTCACCTTTTACAATGCTCTGAAGGATTAAGAAGGAAGTAGATGGGAAGGAAGAAACCATCATGCATACTAACAAATCCACCCCTTTCACATGATCTGGGAAATGCTCATTTTATTGGGCAAAGCAAGCAGCAAAATGGAAGATGCTGCTCAACTGAAAAATTGAGAATACTTCGACTTTAAAGAGCCTAGTGTGGAAGACAGCAGCTCTGTAAAAAGCTACAAGCATGTATGGATTTTTTGTGGGGGTTTTTTGGTTTGTTTTTTGTTTGCTGTTGTTGTATTTTGTTGGTTTTTGGGTTTGTTTTTTTTTAAAACTTTCCAAAGGTTGTAGAAAATGGGAGCATAACCAGTCGCCCCAACAATGAACAGTCTTACTGTTACCGGAATCTGTCCAGAAAAGTCTAAGAGGGAAAATGCCTAAGGATACTCTTAAGACTTTTTTTTAGGTCAAAATGAAGCCAAACTGTTCAGGCTCCAAACCACTGTACTCTAAATCTAAGAAAGGTCATTATTTACAAAGTATCTATCAATTTGAAATAATAAACTCTCTTTCATGGAAGCCTCTCAGAAAATCTTTGTTCAGTTTTTCCATGTGTCAGTGTCCCATTCATTTAGCAGGAGGAATTGTATTTGGTGACATGCTCCCTTGAATATAAGACATCATGCCAGGCTTTGGAGAGCTATACCAGTCTCTTTAAATGCTCCTGCCTTCATGAAGGACATGGTTATGGTCCAGTTGTAGACCACTGGTTATTTGGGAACAGATATTTACTGTACTGCCAGTATTGTTTTGGTGGGTCTGCAAGTCAGATGCAGCCCTGAGGCATCCTTTGCTGTTCATACAAGAATCTGCACTTCTGTAGAAGCTGCAAATTGCTAGTTTATGCTTAAATTTTCTGGCTTTGCTTGCAATTTTACATAAATTAATTTTATGGACCAAGATGCTCTTTGATCTTTAGAATGGAACAAATATATAGGAAAGTTATGTTCTCATTTGTCATGCAATGCCTATAGACTATCTCCTTTACAGTTTGTGAAAACCTTTCAAAAACAAGAATCCTTCCATACTACTGTCCTGAGTCATGTAGTCTTTTCTGTTCTTTACATCTTTGTACACTCCGTGTTAAAAATCCAAATAAAGACAAAGAAGACTGTTTAAAAAGACATAGAAAAACAGCAAAAAAAAAAAAGTTCAAGACACTAAAATAAGATCAGTTTATGGAAATGGAGTCAAGATGCTGCAATAAAATCCAAACCATAGAAAGTTAAGACTTCTACAAAATGCAGATTTGCAAGGATAGTGAATGGTACAAGACAGATACAGAGAATTTACATCTCTGTGTACCAAGTGCAATATTAGTACTAGGGGTTTAAAAGAGTGACTGATTATCTACTTTTGTTCAGGTCCCTAGAACAATGTTGCAGGACTTTATATACATGCTATTGGCTTACAGTAGTAGTTCCTTCAGTATCAGACAGCGAGCTTAGGTGAGATTCACAGCATATAATGCAAGAAGGAACAACCAAAACTCCCAACATTTTCAATTTAATTTTGTACCTACATGAGGATCAGGTATGGAGGAACACCACGCACGCTTAAAACAGAATTTAAAAAGCACAGTCTGGTTCTGTGTAGGTGGTGTAAGACTTTGTAAATCTTTTATTCAAAAGACATGTTCATGGAAGCTGCAGCTATTTCCACAATAGTCTAGATTCCTGGCCTCAAGTCAAAATAGATGCTTTTAAGTTACTAAAAAATTACCTTTACATCTCAAATTTGAACAGTAACCTTCTAGTTTAAAACTGTGCTCACATCAGCATTTCCCATCTTCCTTCAGATAAGCAGTGTAACAAAATTCTCTATGTCCAGTTGTGGAGGTTGCACAGATGACAATCCTTCGTTCTAAAAGCAACATGACTAGAGAGAGACAAAAGCTCCCTCTTACAATGTGGCGTGCGCCACAGCCTATGATGCACAATGGGTTAAAACTATTGCTGCTGGTGAGTTTCATGTGCATGCTGTGTTGGATGGCTTCTTAATTAACAGTTGGTGCATGCTCCTTTTCTCAAGACAGCTGTGACAATGTCAGCCAACCCAACCAACAACAGTTCTAAACATAGTCATGATTGGAAGAGCTCTGATCATTATTACCATGTCACAGAATTTACTCATTTAACTGGATAGGGTATCTTTAAACTAAGACTGTATGTAATAAGTGTGTAATTTACACATCTCAGGTCTCCCTAATCTAAGCATTTCCTTGAAGAGGTCTGACAAATGTCAAATTACATTCACGCATGTAGCCTTGCATTTTGAAAGCTACAAGAGACATCTGGTTTTTGGTCCCATCTCCCTATTTTTCATCAGTAGCTGAGAAGTGAAAGTATCGAACTTTAAGAAGCTCCAAGATATGATACAGTTAAACACAGTAATACAAAATTCTACTGGAAAATCTTAAGTTCTATAACCAACTTTGAGTCATAGCGGAATAAGAGGAAACGCAACAGCCTGATTTATTACCAAATTGTAGAACTAAATGCAATCCTTTGGGCTTGAAATGTGAATCAAGCTTTGAGTTTCTCCCTTTCGTTAATAAATCTGCATAAATGTTATACTTTGTTTACAAGTGGACTTTGTTTACATTTGGACTTCAGCTCCAACTCACTTCAGCAAGTATCTCCCACTAAAAAATAAAGACACTACCACTGCATCTTCTGTCTTCCGTTCACAACCATGGTCCGTTTGGTTTCTATTGTACCAATTGCAGACAACACTTCAAATTGATTTTTAAATAAAATATCATAAAGCAAAGAAAAAGAAAAAAAGAAAGAGAATGTAAATTTAGCTTCACTTACCTTTTTCTTGAAACCTATGTTTTGTTTATATTTCATCATTGTTATCAAGCACCTCATTCTTCAAATATAAGCATGCTAAGTGTATTAGTACAGAGAACAGAATTAACTTTGGTACTACCAACTCTATCAAAGAAAGAAGAATTCACAAGGCATGCTTAGCATCTTGTTATATGGGTGCCACAGATTCTTAGGTATCATCATGAGTTAATGGATTTATTCTATGCTTTCCTCTCAAGAAAGAAAGGATTTAGTTCTCAGCAGAAAGTTTAGTTTTCAGAAAACCAAGGCTAGAAAGCCAAATCTGTTGTTAATTGCGGGAGCCACTTTTTTTAAATATAAATAAATCCTACCTTTTGATAAACCTGAATGACATGTTTCTAAAAGAAATTAAGCCAAAATAATAATTAACAAAAAGTTTGTACAAAATAAATTGAAAAAGCCATTTAGAGTGAAACATGCAAAAATTTAAAATGCACAATGAAATTACACTTCAATACATTCTGAGATTAGGCAGATGACTAAGGACTTGAAGAGTCAAACTCTTAGCATTGCTACTTCCAAACTTAGTTTTTCTGAGAAATATGCCGCCAGTAGTTACTAAGAATTAGAATACATACTGGTGTCAAGACACTTTAAAACTCAATCTGCAAGGTCACATAAAAATGTTTGAATTTTCTTTGTGTATTTCAAATAAAAAGCAAAAAATCAGTAACTGCTGTAATGTGAGTATCTTCAGAGTTAGATTTCTGCCTTCCTTCATAACATTAGGTCAGCGATGTTGTGCCAAAAACTGCCTTAAATATTTATATAATTTAGTGGTAGAAGCTGTAACAATTGCCTAAACCACAACATAAGTACTTCATAATCAAAAGGATTCTAATTCCCCATAGAGAATGCTAGAAAATATTCATAGGTTTTAAGGGGTTTTAAGATTTCTTTAAAAAGAACAAGCATGACCATGCCCTTTTATGACACTATCCACCTCCTTAGTACTTTGTACAAAACCTCACATAACAGAACCTCAACTGTAAGAGGTCCTTCAAGTGCCAACTTAGCCATCTGTAAGGGCGCTATTGTGTTACAACTGCATGTTATTTAATCAAATCCAGATGGAATTTAAGTTATTGTCAAAAGTGTGTGTGTATGTGAACTTCAAGAAAACCACGCTGCACTGCAGAAGCTGAAACTCTGAGGTAAGGATTGATGTTTAAATGCTGCCTAAACAACTAAGTGAAGAGTCTACAAGTTTGATTTGGAATGTCAGATGGCAAATTAACGAAGAATACTGCAAACAACAGTAGTACAGCAAGAAAAATGAGCCAAAAAGGGTATGTCTGATTAGTATCTCGCTTGACAAAAAGCAGATGACATTGAAAAAAAAAATTTAAAAAAAATCATCTTTTGTATCTCCCTCAACAGATAAAGAATAAAAACCAACCAAACAAACAAGCCCTAACAACAAAAAAAAAGCCACCCAACCGCACCGCCGGAACCGCACACAAAACAAAAAAAAAAAGCACAAAAAAAAAAAAAACCCCCCCCCCCCCCCCCCCCCAAAAAAAAAAAAAAAAGGATTTTTGTACAGCACAGTACTTCCTAGGAAAGCGTTAGCTGGCCGAGAGCTGAGCAGAGTAAAACATTTACCAAAGCCTAGGTTGTCACATTTTGGCTTTTCACAGAAACAACTTCTACATTTTTAAATAAATTAACTTAACTGAAATCAGTCAGTTGTGAAAAACTGGAGTTTGACTTAGAATCGTTTTGTTGAAATGGGAGACTACAAAGATGCTGAGAGACAGAGGCATGTTTAGTCACAGAATAGACAGGAAGGAAATGGCTTTGTGCTGATGTGATATAAGCCTGAAACAACAGCACACAGGCCCAGATCAGAATGATAATATTCCAAACAATTTTACATGATGAGGAGGGTACTAAAATACGGAGATAATATCTTAAGGGAAAGAGAAACAGATCCTCCCTTCTACACAAATTGTGCATATCAGTGGTCTCAAGTATGTAGCATGTGAGCTGGCAGGTTTTAAGAATTAAAAAAAGGTGGGTTTCAATTTTAGGTTTTGTAGAAATTCATTTAAATCATGCATGGCTTTGAATCTGGAAGTCCAATTAGAATAAAAACTCTTAGTGCAGGAAAAAACTCTGCTTAAGCTAGGCTTTGGCTAAACCATCACACCTTCTTTATGCCAAAACCAGAATCTGCAAATGAGCTAAAGGTCAACATAAGTTTTTTTAAGGTTTGACCAGACTCCTTGCCTAGACTGTCAGTACCATAGTACTGTCATTATTTTAAGATGACCTGTGCTAGCACTACTGCCTAAAGAAGCTTTTGACCTTTTCCCTAACCTTTGACCTGTTATATCTCTATTTGTGTGTTACCAGCAAGATATTCTGCAAACTCTGACAGTCTACATGACTGGGAAACACAACCTGAGCTTCTAATGCTACATTATATATCAAGACTGCTCTCTACTGATGGATCATGCAGACAGTGAGAAGCTGTGGAACTGAGCTGAAGTATCTCAGCTCTGCAGAACCTATATCTCAGACAGGAGCACGAAGAGCACGGAATAAACAGCACAGACCATACTGTCTCACTTTTTATCCCATTTGATCAGCTGCTATAAACAAATAGCTTTTATAAGCAAAATGAACTATGAAAAAAAAATCGTAAGCCAGTGCATTTTAAGGTGCAAAATTTTTTAAGCCACTAATCAGTGTGGACAAAACCACCTAAGCAATGAACTTCCAGGACTCTCTCTACCACATGATAAAAAGGAGATGTCATGTTACCATCCTAAGAGGCTTACCTTCTTGTTAGTTTTGAAGTTAGTTTACTAAATAGATTAGTGGAACCCCTGGTTCGAGTCTGAGAGAGTGGTGTTGCTTCGTGGGACAGACTGGGGGAGGCTGGCGGCCCGTTGTAGGTAGCAGTACGTCGCTCTCTGAGCTGGCCGTGGAAAGTGCTCCGACTGGCCGTTCCTCTGGGGAAACGAATACGATCAGGTGTGGTTGCACTGCTAATGCTGTGAGTTGAAGCAACAGGAGTTCTCTGATCTGGAATAGTGCTAGAGAAGAAAACAAACAAAAAAAGTATGCTAGAATGTCTTTACTGAAGCACTACAGTTCTGCAGGAAACACAAAACACTATGTGTTCTACAGTGAAGCATAAGCAGACACTTTCATATAGGCCAAGGTTGGAAATATCAACATTATTACAGCACTGTATGGAATCAAAACTTGTAAGAAGTTAGGATTAAAAGGCTGCTGAAACAGAAACCTACATAAGGCAGAAAAATGCAACAGGAATATCCTGGAAAAGACCAGATAAACTAGGCATAGAATGTTTCTCTGAGAAGACTGATAAAAGAATAGATAAGTATAAAGTTTCCTCCCAGGAAAGAGAAGCAATAGGTAACTTTAGTGTCTCTCCCTCCAAGTTCTGTATATGCACATCTTTGAAAATCTTGCTAATTTAAAAGTATCCTACATGAAATTAGTTACAAGCAAACTGTTCCAAGTTGTGAAGTCCTTCAGGATACATAAAGTCTCCCACAAACTTTGACAATAGGGAATGTCCAATAGTCCTAACACCAGGAAAAAAAATTAAGATTCATTATTGCAGGATTATGTCACAGACAGCCTGACACACCACGAGACGAATGTAAACAATACTTAAAAAAAAAAAAAAAAGAGGAAACACACATCTTGTGGGCAATAAATACTAGAACAATCTAGGACTAAAATTCCACAGCACAAAGTTAAGAAGCAGTGGGTAAAGTTAGTTTCACAACGATTTCAGGTTCTTACATAGGCCTGAAGTTATCTGCGCCATTGTCTATTGGAGGCAACATCATCTTCGTGTGCACAGAGGCTGACATGGACATCGACTTCTGATGTCGCAGCCGAACACTGGAGAAGGATGTAGTACAAACTGAAGCAGGGCTAGCTGCGTAAGCGAACATTTCTGTCAGGCTGTGAGAGGGTGTGGGTTCAGGCAGAGGCAGAAAAAAGAGCATGATGGACCAACAACAAAACTACTGCATAGCAAAAAAGAAAACTTTTCCTTCCATTAACTGATTCATCACAGAACACGAACTCCAACAGCCCTCTGCTATGTAAACAGCATAACCTATGCTCCCCTTAAAAAGCACCCTTACTATAGCACTTGACAGCTGTATCATTCTCTTACCATTAGGATTAGTTTGTGGTGATACTCTCCTTGATGTACAGAACCTGACTAACTCACAGGTTCTGTACCAATGCACTGGTATAAGCACTGACGTAACATGTATTTGGTCTTAACATTAAAAAATGCATTAAAAATTCCACCAACTGAACTTTCCAAAAGACTGATGATAGCTCCATTATTGCAGTGAAATACTTCATTTTCAGAATGCATGAGCGTGGAACTGAAATCAGTGTAAGTTGAGCGATCTGTCAAATCTCAGTCTGATAACTGAGGGACTTCACAGACACAACTCAAAACAGTATGATGATCTTTAGCAAGCCCAGAGAAACCTCCCTCTCCAAAAAAGAAAAGAGGGGCCTGTACATGTAGGAAGCAATGAATAATGCTTTTCTCTGAAGAAAAAGATAGGAATGTTGAAAGCATCTCATATTGCTTAGCCATGACCCTTAATATTCTCCAAATTATCACTCAGTCTTTGAAGTACATAGTGCCATCTCAGCAGAATGGTCAGTAAACTACCAGCTGTAAAATACCTTAAAACATGAGCATGAAATAATTTTGTTTCTTTGGGCCAAAAAACCCTCTTACCAGCCTTTGCATTATCTAGTGATTATAACGATGGGAGAAAACTGAAAAGGTGTAATTGAGCCTTTCAGGCTACAACACTGTATGTCATTCATCTCAAGTTTACTGCGACAGTAAGGCAGTACTTCAGAAATACTGTCCAAAGTTAAGACATCAGTAATTGTCAGTGACAGTTTCATGACACTGCATGTTCACTTCCAAGTTGCTTTATGGTTACACACAGTGAAATTCCAGTCCTGGTATCCCATTCTCGTATGTCAGACTTTGGAGAGGAGAATACTACTCCAGCTGCAAGTATCAGCTGACCCACTTCCCAAAGCACTAGTAGAAAACACCTCACAGCTCCAATATCAGATCTGCTAGTTGAAACAGCTGACAAAATCTACTTCATGGTTTTAACTTCTTATAATCCAGAAAACTTCAGTTATGCCTGCATCTCTTTACAACGTTGAATCCAACAAAGCCTGGAAACACAGCCCAGCTTTCACATTACTCCAGGGTATTAAGAAATGAAATAAACATTCATCTCAAAAGCAGTAACCTAAAAACCAAGTATTCCCCAAATAACTGGTCACTAGCTTCTTAAGCACTTCTGCCTCCCTTCCTCTCAAATTGTTGCAAAAGATGGAGAATCTTGTTTTCCGTTAGACTCATGTTTTATTTAATCACCTGCCTCCAAAGATGTCGTGGCTAAAAGGTATCAATAAAGTTAGCAGAGCACATAATAAAGAATTTCTATCTCTTCCTCTGAAGCTTTGCTAGAAATCAGCATCCTCGGATTACCAGCCTGGGAACACAGAAACAGTGAGCTAACACTCACCAATTAGTGCCAAGGCTTATTAAAAATCTGAGGCTGTTGTAAATCATTTGTGTTAAAGTGATTTAAAGCAATTGCCTATCATTATGAAGAGTGTTTCATTGAGTCCCCAAGCACGTTAATTAATGCTCAGGCTTTGGAGGAAAGCCAACAGTCATCTCCAGCAGAATGCCTGTGTCAGCCACACAATGTGTTAAAGTAGAGATGCGAGACATAAAACCCCTTTGCTTCTACCAGTTTGGCATGGGCTCTTCAAGACTACTTTCTCCAGCATCAAGTCCACTAACTGATTATTGATTATTCAGAGTTTCCACACTTTCAGAACTCAATGTGCAAGATAAAAACAGAACAAGCAGCAATAATGTTCCTCTACCGAAAAGAACAGAGACTTTAAATGTGTGCATCTTGGCTTTTAAGGCAAATCTCCCAGGTTTTCACTGGGTTGCAGGTAGCATCTGACTGGCTTCGGGGGCGGGAATTAAAACAAAAAAAAAAAAACCCCAAAACAAAAAACCCAAACCTGTAACAAATAATTTACAGTAGTAACTCCTGCCTTTAATATCTGCCATCAACAGATATTTCAAAAATCACAAAAAGCGTTTTTAACAAACCCCTGGATTTATACAAAGCCCAGGTTTTACTTCAGATCTTGCTCCACAGAAGAAAAACCATTACAAGTTTCTAAAATTTGACAAGTTTTGTGTACAATAACATGATATACAATAGAAGAACCTGAAGGCAGGCAGAAGTCATTCTGAAGAGCCAGTCCCATGTTGATTTAGCCAGCATTAAAGGTTCAGTGCATTTCTTGCGATTAGTTAAACCTTTGCCCAGTTACAGCAGCAAAACATATTCAAATGTAAATTCTGAATTTTGTGCCAAATCACAGTAATTCTGAAACTCTGCCAAAATGAATGTAGTTTATTGAAGCATTTCAGAAAATGAGGAGTCTCCAACTGTAGAACAATTAGCAATGCAGTCTCATTATCTTTTCTCTTTTTAACCCTCTATAAAGAGTAACAAAAGCAGCAACCAAAAATATGTGATGTGATAAAGCTGTAAAGATTTTTTTTCTCCTGACAGTGAAAATATAAATGTTCAGACATTTCAAATGACCCAAATTAGGCTAAAGCTTGTCAGAGAAGAAAATTATGTTTGGATACTATGTAGAAAGTAAAAGGACAACCAATTATGGATATAAAATAGAATTAACATAGCTGCTAAGTACTACAACTCAGTATTAACTTTGAGCTTAATGCCCATGCGTGACAAATGAGACACAGTAGTTTGCTGAGAAACTCAAAGCTAGGGTAAAAAAAAAAAAACTACTTCAAAAGACCACTCAGTAGGAGTATGAGAATATTCTAAATTAAGGGGACACCTGAATCTCAAACATTCCTAGTAAACAACTGCTAGTAACTTTTAAAAATGTATTTAAAAATTGCATGAGATACTGCAAAGATATTAGTTTAAGGATGACCAAAAATGTGATTTACACTAGAAATCAGGTAATCAAATGTGATCAAAACTATTTTAGAGAGAAAGATTCAATTTTTCGAAAAGAGTTTGGAAAGAAAAAAAGCTATTATCAAATCAAAGAAAGCATAGTGAGCTTTAATCTAAACAAACTTGGTAACATTAACAAGGACTAACCAATGAAGGCTGAGACAGACACACTAATAAGAGACAGTACCAAATAGCTGCGCTGCACTTCACAAGACAATTCACTGCAGACCCAGCTGGTCAGCTATACACTTTTGGCACTCTTCAAACTTATACTTGACTTTTTCCTTAATCACTTTCAGTTTGCAGAAAGCTAGGAGGAAGAGACAGGATCAAAATCACATTCTAGCGATACCTAGGCTCCAGAAGTCAAACAAGGGACAGACCTTCCATTCAACATCACAACTTCATTACTCTTCCTTATAAACTGCTGAAAGGATGAGGAAAATTCTACGCAAAAAATGGCAACTCTTTCACCAATTTCAACACAAACTAAAAGAAAATGTTCTTCCTCTCACTCTATACAATGTATCACACCATTAGGAAGGGGTGAAGAAAACTGGGAAGTACACATTCCTCCAAGTTGAGGCATTTTTATTAAATGCTAGCTATCTGGATGTGCTCCTAGCAATGGTCAACTAAATTGTTAACAGCTTTTGAGACTAGTAAAATTCTGTGAAGAATAGTTAGTTGGAACTTAAAAACGGGCAGGAAATTCATTAGTATTGTTCACAAGGTGTTACTCTACACCTAATGTACACATCCATTATTGTATTAATTTTCTACAGCGCTCTGCAGTCTTTGCTACACAAGGAAGGATGGCACTAGATGTGGCTATGGTGATGGAATTGAAGTCAACCAGTTCATGCATACATGTTCCAGTTAGGCTTTCATTCAGTAAAATGGGACAAACAGTTATTTCTCTGATTGTTTTCCCTCTGAATATGGAGATACAAGTGCTATCCTTCTAAAGATTAGCTCTGTAAGTACTGGGAAGTAATCTGACTACAAGAATATCAGCAGGGAATGTTATTAGACCAAAACAATGGCCTGTCACTGTTCCACATTTTCTCCTTCTTTGTAGAAAAAATGGTATTCCAAATAATCCCAAAGTACAGTTTAGAGCGAAATATAAAAAGAGAATGGCCCAAGAAAGATTGTACTTCTAACACAAGCCAAGCCTCTTTTGAAAGTGTATGTTGTGTAGCCACAGGAGTTAACAACTGACTTGAGGGCTGTACAAGTGTGGCATGTAATTAACCAGAAATGAGGAGCTTCTCTCTACATTCAAAGTGTAAAGACTGTATGAATTAAATATAGAAAAAAATACCCAATATACTTACAGGTGCTCCATAACCAAAGATCTGTACTCACCTTTCCTTAAGAATTATACTACAGTATTACCAATTTATAAACTGAGCATTTTAAGTTTTCAGAAATATGAAGACAAGGGACATATACCAGAGGAAGACATTTCATATACCTGTTCTCCTTGCCATTTTGTATCACTGAATGTCTATCAGCAGTGGTTCTTTCACTACAAACGTATGTGTTGCGCCGTGTCATTGCTCCAGGGGCAGTATTATTCTACAATTAAAAAACAGAGGCATGTTATTCTCCATAAAAGGCTTTTCTGGGGTTAAGTCTACATATAATCAAAGGCTGTTTTACTTCATGCTAATTCTAGACACTTATAAAATTTACAATAATTAAGTTAGGCAATATACAAACACCCTCCAGTATTTTTTAGATATAATGCAATCAGAAAAAAGTAATTCTTATGAGTAGTTCATGTTGATAGCTCAAAGTTAGTATAATTTAGAGTCTTTAATAACCAAAGTTCTGAATTATAAAATCTCAGCATGTATAGTACTCATCTACATCTGGATAGTCTATGTCTTTATAGCCTACTTTTTGATACTTTACCACTTGTAGATTGTAGCATTTTCATACCCTTAAACAAGGCAGGAAAAGCAAAGACTTAAGAAACAAAAGTGATAAAACTCAGTGGGAAGGTAAACACAAACTTTAAATATTAAAATACTATAAAACACTAGGCAAGTCTTAAAAACAGGAAAGAACAAGTCCAAATTAAAGAGACAAATTGCAGAGAATTTTACTCACTTTTTTTAAATACGCATTTAAATACAAGCATAATACATTGAGGACAAGAGAACCAGGGGAACTTAAACTACAGACCTTACTTTAGAGGGGAGTAAAGAAATAGAATTACTTTGCCTCTGTCTTTACAGAGAAAGAGGGTGGAGATATGCCCAAGTTGGCGGTCAATTTTCCAGGAACGACTGAGAAGCTAGGTAATTCACAGATAACAGAATTATAAAATGTTAGATGCAATTACTATAGGAAAAGCATGGTGGTCCAGATAAACATGCACCCCCAGGTTGTAGAGGAAGTAAAAGCTGGCAAGCCTTACATTTATTTTCTCCCCACCCCAAGAACGTAACACAGGAAACTGCATATGGTTGTAAAATAGAGAAAACCTTCATAAATTGTATTTAAAGAAAAGGATCATGGGGCAAAGCAGGAAGCAAAATAGGCTATTAACTTTAAACATCACTGCTCAGGAAAGTCTTGGAGAAAGCTAGCTTAAGGGAACAACTGGTCAGCACCTTGGATAAGCACATGTTGAGTAAGGATGGCCACCAAGAATCAGGCAGGGGACTTCATGCTCAACTAACCTTTTGGAGTTCTTTGAAGAATTACTGCTATGATAGACAAGGGAAATTCAGTGGATTTTTAAAATAGCATTAAGAAAAGGTTTTGCATAAATGGTCACAGTAGAGAGTCATGGGAAGAAGGACAAAAAAAAAAAGAACTAGTTTAAAGCACAAAAGGAGAGCAGCCAAACCTTTTTCGTCTCCAAACCTGAAATAAAACTGTTAAGAGTGGAGTATTCTCAATAACCAGCAAAAGGTCCTCCTGTCCCTTAATACAAAACAATTCAAGCAACATTGTTCTCAAGCTGCTGATTTAACAATGGAGCCATCTTGTCTGTTTAAAAGACTGCTGACTTGTTATACACCTTTATGTGACTATACAAATAAACATGGAAAAGTAAACTGTGCAACTTCCTGGTGTTAAAAAATACAAAGAGTATCAAAAGTATTTTAGATTAGTAGATTAGATTAGATTAATTAAATAGCAATATGCACGTAGTTGTCTCAAGGCTTCTCAAGTATTCTTCACTGCATATTCCTTAGGGATGGGCATGCATCACTCATCAGCAGAAGCACTCCTGGTCCCTTCCTTGTACTTTATTCCTTACACGTATCTTGTTTTCAAATGTGTTTAGGTAAAAACCAACACTGACTCTTCTACTTTCCCCTGATGTCTGTCCATTTTGCTTATATGTTCTTAACAGGTCACACCGTGCAGGACACTTTGTGGAGCCTGCACCAGCTAACAGTACACTGAAGTATTATATATTATTATTTACATGCTATTTTGTTCTGTGTTCCTGAACATTATTAGAGAATGAAGCACTCAGAATATCAGACTATTTTTATGGTAGAAAATATGCACAAGAATGAATGGCTTCCTTCTTTCCACCTGCTCCCTTGGAACATTAAATAAGTAATTATTTTCCTTGAGAAGTGACCACAAACATTAAAATGTGCTGCAATGTTGCACGTGTAGAAAGACAAGACAACAGTTTCTGTACTGGATCAAACTTTTAGGACCATGTGCTTTTGGTTTGGGAGCTGACATGTTTTGGTATTCCTATCTGAAATCTGAGGACTCTGAGATACTTTCTCAGTTCTTTCTGGAATTCAAAGACAGAATAACATCTATATATATTTTCTTCTGTTTGGCTCAGGTTTCAGAGGTCATGAGAGGAGATTTAAGCATTCCAAGTTTCCAAATTTCAATTTTAGCAAGAATACAGTTCTGGCATTGGGGCCTTTACACTTTTTAGTGTACAACCCTTTTGTGATTCATTGAGAAGTTCTTCAGCTATGACTTTTTTGTGCAGCCAAATCAACAGAGTATTCATCTCCAGACATGACTAAGTTGCACAGGAAGCCTAAAACTGGTGTCAACAGCACCACATTCCCCAATGGAATGACAGCTCCTAGGGTTAGCTGCTAAGTTCATCCTTGTGGCATCATCCACCTTCTTTGCAGGAGGTGCTGATGCTGCAAAAGCACATGCTGAGGTTTCTGAGCATATGCAGCAAGTCCAATCACAAGACAAAGGATGATTTTGTGGTAGAGTCCTCCTCTCTTCCTAGAGAGTCTTATGCCCACTGCTTAGGCAGGTGCTTTTCACATTAAGAGACACTGAGGTGAGGACTGATGAAAAAACTTTTGAGGATAAGCTTTTGACTTAAAATATAAAAAACAATCTAAGACTGCTACCATACTTTTTGGTCCTAAATGATATTCCAAACATACCATCTATTCTCCTTTTCCAGTTTCCTTAAAGCTATATCAAGAACTCAGGGGCAGCTTTATTACAAGCATAAAGAAAAAATTGAAAGTTGAGGGTAATATACAAGGAGTTGCTAAAAGGAGGAGTCATTAGTGGCTGCTAACTACGCAACTCTTTGTAGCAGGTTTTTGTTATTAATTTGGTATTTGCCCAATGAATTTGAAGATTTGTGATCTGCAGTTGTTCAGCTTGCAGAAATATTTAGTTTGCAAGAGTTTAAATGCTCTGTCAATTTTCTAAGTACTGCTTGGAGTCCCTTATTCCAACCCCAGACTTTGCTGTCTGCTCTACACCATTAACTCTTATCCTTAAGTGTGTGCTTGTAAGCTTTGCTATTTAACAAGAGCAGCACGTAACTGGCTAAGGGCTTCCAGCCAAAGCTAGTTTGACCACTTTCGCTTTAACTGTTTTCAGGCAGTTTTATCTCTTCAGTGATTTTCTCAACATATTTCTGATTTTAGAACTTAAGTTCTCATGTTTGGTGAGAACACAAACTCTCTCCATTTCAAACTTCAGCTTTGGGACAGTATAGCAACTCCAACATCCTTTTTAATCCTATGATGCATGCCAGTACTGTAAGAAATAAAACTTCCTAATCAGTTTCAGCAATTATGTAATAACTCTGCGATTCCTTGCACTTTCAAGAGCCAGAAAGCATAATATCTAGCAAGAGAAAAAACAAAAAACAACCCCAACCAAATGAAAAAACACAGACAGTGGAAGCTCTCTTGCATGAAGAGCTATCAATAGAGGCTAATTAACTAATTAAGGGACATGGCAAGTCTGATTCCACATTCATCACCTTAAAACTACTGCTTTTAAAAGATCAGTTGTATCAGTCGCACACTGAATAGGAAGTATCTCATGGTTATCAGCTCAAATTTTATTTCAGCTACAGTAGCATGAAATGTGATGTAAGACTACTGGAATAAATCCCCAGGAGCAGAGAGAGGTGTAAAAATACGTATGAAAACATGAAAAGTTATGTTAAGTATGTTGTAACTGAATAAGCACTGAACAATACTGAGTGAAGTACAGTGCAAGATTGCACTGATTTCATTATCCTAGTACTTAAGACTCAGTAGCTAAGAACTGTCATGTAAGAAGCAGCAAAACCTGAATGGTTTCTGGACTGATAAAAAAAAAAAAAAAAAAAAATCAGAAAAGGGTCCTCCAAAATCCTGAGTTCTTGTTCACATTTATGAATAGCAGCTGCTACATACAGTAGGAAACATGTCTTTCCAAAGAAACTCTTCAGAAAAGTCACTATCAGCCACTGAGACAACTGACAACACAGAGCCAATGAAGTAAAACTAATCTTACTTAACTTCTTTCACTTCAGACTTTCAAAAAGCTGTGAGCTCAGGAAGTTCTGTTCTTATTTAAGAACAGGAGGAAGTTCTGCTCTTTACAGTGAGGGTGATGAGGCACTGGAAAGTGTTGCCCAGGGCGGTTGTGGCTGCTCCCTTCCTGAAGGTGTTCAAGGCCAGGTTGGACAAGGCCTTGAGCAACCTGTACTAGTGGGAGGTGTCCCTGCCTTTGGCAGGGGGTTGGAAATAGATGATATTTGAGGTCCCTTCCAATCTTAGCATTCTATGATTCTATGAGTAAGTAATGGTGATGAGTATATGACAAAATACGACAGCTTTGTGGGACAAGTTTAAAGAAAAATAAATCACTTCATTGCAAGTCGAGTAAAGGACTGGGAAGTTACTACTGAAAATAAGGAAGTTTTTCAGTACAAAATTCCAAAGTTTTACAAATTCTTACAAGTGTTATTGTGTAAAAACAGATTTTCAATTTTGTCTGAGAGAGATACCAGAGAATCTACAAGTTAAAGCCAAACCAAGCAAAGGGTTTTCCCTCGACACTGCCTTCTCCTCAACCCGGTAAATTCAACAGTTAGGCACTTCATTGTGGTGTGGGGTTTTTTTGTTGTTGAGATCTAGGGGCAGCTGGGAGAAGCCAACAAGAATAGAAGCCTGACAGCTTTTAAATACAGGTTGAAATACATCTTTGAACAGTTTTTAGGATTATCTAAGAAAATGTAGCTCTAACATACATAACTGATTCAGAATAGCCTTTTTAAGGACAAAAATTAGGTGGCTCCTTTTACACATGACACTATAAAAATCAAACAATGAAAATAGAGATTTTGTTGTTCTTTACAGAGATAAGGAAGAGTAGTTGTTATCATAAGTAATCTAATTCGTAAGAAATTTCAAGGGACAGCCTTTGTGTTCCAATTTCTTCTTTTTGATGTGATTTTTTAGTACTCAAATTGTCCGTTCACTAACAGCTACTTAGTGCTAATTATTAACACCTAATTACTACTTCAGTAATATTAAGAGATAACCGAAGTAGCTGACTGATGCAGGGGTAAAAAAAGGCAACACTATGGGGTATTATGTTTACTCTTGATGAATAAGAAGTAATATCACTACTACTGATAACTCCTGGTTTAAGTCTTTTCCACCTCTCAAAAACATTTCATAATTTTGATTAAAAAAACCCATTTTTACTTACACTAGGAACAGCCGAACTTTTCTTACGTTCAGGAATATCAGCCTTATTTGGATTGCTGGCATTTCCGAGCATCGGACTAGCTGGTGCAATTCCTCTTCCTGCAACAGCACTACTGCTTGATTTTCTTGACTGAATTCCTTCCTCTTTGAGGTCACTGTCTGTAGTACTAGTCTGGCTTCTTTTGGGATATGCCACTACTGAAGGGATGGATGGTCCAGCTTAACGAACAAATGAGAGAAACAGGAAAAGGCTTTTTCTTCTCAGAAGTTCAGTAGCTACTTTATCACTACAGCAGAAATGTATCACACATGAGAATCCAAACAATTAACACTTGGAATCACAGTTGCAAAGAACATATTTATTTAAAATTATTGAAATACATGTATTTCAGAAGACAGTGAAAAACAAAAACCTTTCCAGGTACAGAGACTACTTGATTTCCATGAAAGAATTATTGAATTCATGGAGGCTTCTTGTATTTCAAGTACTGACACTGGTTTCACTTGCTAGAAAAAAAAAAAACCCTTCAGAGTCATTTTAAAAGACACTTAGCAAGTAACTGATTCATTCAAACCAGACAATCCTTCCTTAGCACAAAGCTGGCATGCGCTGCTCAAGCCAATTTCTGATAAAACCAGGCTCCTGAGAGGGTACAGCAGTGGTTCGTCATCAGCTTTCTCAGGTATGCCAGAACAGGAAACTGTTCCTGCACACCCGACTGAGTGTGGCATCCTGTTCAATAGTCTCAAGCTCCCTCTTGCTTTCCTGGACACTGGGAAAAGCCTGCGTGGATATCAAGATTGTGTTTTCTGCTGTCTCAATTACACCTCCTCACAAGATGATAGATCAAGATACATCAACTTTCTAGTGAGTGTTTTAAGAAGTCATCAAAAAGTGTATGTATATACACACACATAAAAATACAAGGAAATATATACAACACATACACACACACATATATAAACAAACATCACAAAACACAGTAATCATCATCTTAAGAGACTGCAAAGAAAGCAACCTTTGAACGCATTTGAGGTATTTAAAATTACACCTAAATGAAGACTTCTTTTATGAGTTAGTGTTTTAGCAGGAAGATGTTTAAGACAATTAGAAAACCCTAAGCTACTGTTCTAAGTTTGTCTGAGACACTGTTCTTCAGCATTTTAATTTCTGAAATTAATTTCTGCAGGACAACCAAGTGACACTACCCTTAGGATAAGAGAAATATTGGCAAACTGACATTTCTTCAAGTTTTAGACACAACTTGACCTACTAGTGTCAAAACAAAAGCTGAGCAGACATACAAGAGCATGTGGCAGAAGTGCTGTGTTTTTCCCAAAAAAGGAGTCTGCAATATTCTCTTCATTTGTCTAAAGAAGACCTTCCCAGTACAGAGAGAAACGCAAGGAATAGCACAAGGCAGAATAAAAGACTTAAGTTGGTGCATTCAGCATTCCTCTATATACGTTGTTTTTGAAAATCAGTTATCAGTAACTTATTTAGCCACATGCTGTGAACTACACCATTGTCACGCTCCTTGCCTTTGGGGAACGGAAACAAATTCAGAGATGGAACAGAATTGGAAGCCACTACATTCTACAACACAGAACGTTGTAATTGCTTACCGTGATCACTGTACCGCCGCTGCTTCTGGCTAGAAGATATGCTTCTCTGAACTTTGTGATGAGGAGATTGTCCAGTGCTATTATTAAGATCACTACTTGGCCTAACTTTGGCAAGTGAAAGATTGCTGCTGGAGCTTGAATCACTTGCATCCAACTACGATACAAATGAGAATATTAAAACAAGGAGTTCAGACAAAACAAATTAAACATCTACCATGTTATGGGAGCAGTTACAGGGAAACAGAAGGATGATAGCTCTGGTACACAGAAAATCTTCTGACAGTAAGGGAATTGCTTAGAGACCTCAACTTCTCTGACTTCTGTGCAACTGTCTTAGGTAAAACTCAGAAGAACTTGCAGCTCCTCAAAGGACAATTGGATTAAAAAAGAAACAAAAAACCCACAACAAATCTCTCTACTTTCAGTACCCTCTCCTAAGATTTTAACAGGAAGAAACTATACACTTAGTAAAAACTACCAAACAAACTCCTCCAGCAGAGGAACAAAGAGCGGTTCACTGATGCCAAGCCCTCTCAGGATCATGTGGAAAGGTAACCTGCAATGCAGGAATTTGAGTTTTATTGGTCCTGTTCCTTGGTTCTCTTAAAATATTTAAGAGCTGACACATTCACGCTTGTGTTCCTAGACTAAATAGGACAGCAACATGTATACAAAGTCCTTTAGAGGAGTAACTGCTGAGAAAGTAGGGTCATTTTGGGGAGCCTAAAGGCAAGGGTTTACTAACTCAAAATGGTGTGAGAAAAAAATCCAGCATCATCTGAACTGCTGACATTGATAATTAATGTGATTTTAAGTGTAATGGACCTTTGTGCAGGAATGAAATGCATATGATTACTAACTTAAATTTTGCTTCTTACTTAGCTAAGGATACTTTTCAACTCCTTTGTTTCTTTACATTCCTAAGAATAGTACTTACCTCTGATGATTTCCTTCCTAGCAGTAAATATGTAGCTGTGATTTCATCATACTTCATTTTACTGAGGGATTCTTGAATTTCTTCTTGAGAATATCCCATTCCTACCATAATATCTAAAAATAAACACACATTCTCTAAGTGACAGAAACACTCTTGATGTTTAAACTGGCTGAATGTTCAAGAGAAAGAATGGAACATTTAAAGAATAAAAAAGAACAATTAAATGTGAGAAGGTAAGCCTGATGAAACTTCAATATTAAAAAGGCTACTATTAAAAGTTACTTTTTTCCAAATGGCAAACAAATACAGAGTGGAGGAGGAAAAAACACTCACCCACATCATGCAAACAATATTATCCTCTGAAAAATACTGGATTACCTATTCTTTTCTGGTCCGAGATGTCTAGTTCTGGTTCAACAAAAGGTTTAAGTTCATCCTCCTCATGCCCTGCATTGATCCACCTGTCCTTCATAATTTGCTGTAAAAGAAAAGGGTTTGGTAGTATAGTACAGTTACTAGCACAGACAAGGAGTTGTCAAAGGAACAACTCCCCTGTCTACCACTGAAGACAGAACAGACCTCAGTTTTTCCAGAACAGACCTCAGTTTTATCTTGCTTCAGTGAGGAGAATCAACTAAGTACATCAAGCCAAGCTGCCTCTCAGACAGCTGCATTCCAGCACACAGCTGGAAGTGCATCATCTATTAACACAGGAATCCACAAGGCAACCATTAGGAAAAGTTACATGACACATGCAGTGTAATGTCACATTAATTTTGAAAGTAACTGTAGAGTCGGGTGTTTTGTAACCCCATGTGGTGATGGAAGGTCCAAATTATACCTAAAATATATATCCAAGACATGTCTCTGCATGTCCTAGACACCTACCTGAATACCCACCTTGTCGTCCCCACCCCTTCTTCCTGGGTGGAAGAAGCGGGTAAGCAGACAAGAGCCTTGGTGCCTCTCAGTCTGCCACAGAGACACCATATTTGGTCTTGTTTTGTACTCTGCTTTGGTTTTGGTAAACAGAGGTCACAGATGCTAGGCATGTGCATCCCCTTTTTTTTGGTGAAATACAAACACCCCTAGAACCAATCCTAGGTTATCTGTTGCCATTGGACAAAGATAGTTGCCAAAATGTTTTAAACGTGGCCAACTTGTTTGTTTGCTGCTTCTGTTTTTGTTTTGCTTGCTACCTGTTTGCTTTGCCTGCCTTTGCACCGCACGTATCTGGGGACTCGGCTCCCCCATGAATGGAAGACCTGACTCTGCCCATCTTCTGACCTGAGCCAGGGGTCTGAGACTGCTTGTCCCGCTCCAGATACAGCTGCCCACCTGAGCTCAGCTGAGGCCTAGTCCAGTAATGACCTAGCAACGGCCTTACGACGAGTTGCGACGTTGGGGACCTGCTCCTGACCGATGGCAAACAGGGACGACCCCACGCACCGCACCCGATCAGACTGTTCTAGCCCATAAACCTGGATCCTGCTTCACCTAGGTGGCTAATTGCTCCAATGACCTCCTGAGAGCCACGGCGGATTTGCCTTGTGTCCGTGGATCTTCTCAGACAATGTGCTCAATTTGAGCTACACAAGCAGCAAAAACCTCCCTGCCCGGCAATATCACCACGTGGAAGGGACTATGTTTTTTCTCATTTATGCATCTGCACATACATTTGGATTGTCAACACAGAGTCAGGGCAGTGAGTGAACTGTAGTCTCTTTTCTAAAGTTTGTGAGGGTTTACTTTTAACCTTTATGCAGCAGTTTGTGTTGAGAGGCTCTCCAATATAGATTTCCTAAAACCGTTACAATTCATCTGTCTATATATACGTTCTGCAAAGACAGTTTTACCAACCACACAGCAGAATCTGTGTGTGTTAATCGTAAATAAGTTTGGGGAAATTGTCTATATAATAATTTTAGTAATAATAATTTCATAGTAATAGTTTAATAAACTATTTAATCATTTTTATATCAGCCTCATCATAATTCACACCCAACCCAGATTCAAACCCCTCTTTAACACCCCAGTAAATAAAATATTTTAAAAAGTCAATATGCTTTACTCAACACTCCTCCTCCCAAACCCAGTCCAAACAAACTATTCAGGAACAGTATGATAACAACCTAAAGCTCAAAAATACAGTTTGCAAAATAGCATGTCTAGTTTTGTGATGCATCCTATTTGTGACATTACCTCTAGAGTGCCTCTTTTTGTTGGGTTTAGCACCAGGAAACGTTTGAGGAGGTTTTCACAGTCTGTGGACATGTAGAAAGGAATCCTGTATTTTCCCCTTAGCACTCTCTCTCTAAGTTCCTTTGTAATAGAAGAACAGATAGTTTTAAGCAGCAAGTCACTTAACACATTAGATAAACACGCCCAACGCTAAAAAGACGCACCTTTAAGTTCTGCCCATCGAAAGGAAGAGATCCGCTCACAAGAGTATAGAGAATAACACCTAAACTCCAAACATCTACTTCAGGTCCATCGTATTTCTTCCCTTGAAAGAGTTCTGGAGCAGCATATGGTGGGCTGCCACAAAAGGTGTCCAGTTTATTTCCAACTGTAAACTCATTGCTGAACCCAAAGTCAGCTATTTTAATGTTCATATCTGCATCTAGCAATAGGTTTTCAGCCTGGAAGAGAAAGAATGGTTTGTAAGATGAACTTAGAATACTTGATTTAGAATGATATTGTTCATTTTTACTCAAAAGGCAAAAGGTCAAAATAACTCTTAACATTCCTTGCCTTGAAAGGTCTTTAGGTGTGCTTCAGTCTATCATTCACATATCCCCTATTTTAAAAGTCTCTGTACAATGGCTTCAGACTTTTTTCAAGTGTTTGGGGTTTTTCTGTTGTAGTTGGTGGGGTTCTGTTCTTGGTTTTTTGTTTCTCTTTGGTGATTTTTTTTTTTAAGTTACAAAGCCACCATATGTTGAACAAGTTACATGGCTACACTATTAACACAGAAAGCATAGTTTAAAGAAAGGATGCATCATTTTGCACCAAGCCACAAACAAGCTACACTTCAGTTTCATCATTGTAAGTGATAATTCACTGTTTTAGACCAAAGCTTGTCATACCTCTATTAAAACAACCTGCATCAGATTTGAATCTGACCACAGGGTAAGAGACTATCTTTCGGATAGCCACAAAAACTTGTATTTAAGTGCCTTATAAGCCCTTTTCCTTTTATCTGAAATGGTTCTATACTGTAGTCTTCAAAATTTGCTAGAATGTTAAAAAAAAGAAACAGAAACACAAAAAACCAAACCGAGAAAGCTTAATGTAAACTACAATGAAGATCACACCTGCAGATACAGAAGTTGACGCATGCATGCTTCACACAGCTTTTCCACTCACCTTGAGATCTCTATGAACAATGTGCTTTTGATGGCAATACTGCACTGCAGATACTATCTGGATAGAAAACAAACCAAACTATAAGTGGTATTTCAAAGAAACAGGAGTTTTCAAAAAGTTTAACATTTACTCCTAAAGCTGACATGTACTTATCCACTCAGAGCTACATAGCCAAATACTATAGCGACCACCAAATCTGCAGAAAAGCTGCTTAATAACTTACTTGTTTGTTATTTGATCTATTTGGTTTCTACTACACTTGAGAAAGGATTTTGTTTTTCCAATGTGGCTAATTATAGACCAGTAGAAACAATGACTTTCATAAAGGTTACTGAAGTATTTCCATTCCAATACTGTACACAGATATAAAAGCTTTCCCTCCAGACTGATGTGTTCCACTGTCTCCAAAGGTCATTTTTCATGCTGCAGCATGGAAGAAAAAAAGGCTGAAAAACAGGTTTAGCTACTGGAGAAAAACACTGGGAAACAGCTTGTCAGAACTTGCAGTGAGAAGCAACTATGCATCTGACAGAGGTATGCTCCAAGTACATATGGTTTATTGTATTTTTTATACAGTAGAAGAGTAGCAAGCTTAATGGAAAAAAAATATGTCTCTCAAATGTAAGAGAGTATTATCTTCCATCATAAATTTCCAAACATCATTTTTTCCTGCTTTACATAGCAAAGTATATAAGCTATTTGTACAGTACACTGTCCTAGCATGTGCTTTACACTGCTGCAGAACTCTGCATGCATGGAAAACCTGGGCCAAGTCTTATTGTTACACATTGATCACTAATGCAGTCGAATGTACGTATGCAGCATACATGGTTGGAATTGAGGCAGATTTTGTAACTTCTTAAAATATGTGGTACTGCACATAAAAATAATAACTGTGCTTAAATAAATGTATTAAGATTTTCAACACAGAAAGATGAGGCAAAAAAATAACTCATGATCAGACTACCCAGTTTAGCTGATGGATCCTCCTGTAGTAAAAGTCCCTCCCAGGATTTTGAGTAGGTGAAAGTAAGGTTCTTTGTAAGTCAAACAACTGACCTATCAGTCCTTTTGTATTTGAAACTTAAGCACCAACGTTATGATCTTTGTACTCTTGTATTATTGAATTACACACAGGATATTTGGCACCTCAGAAACCAAACAGTCTATGAAAAGCTGTCCCATTCCCTACACTTTCATTCTGTTTCTGCTTTTTCCTTTATGTACTGGCTTTTTATTCCTCTAGAGGAGAGACACAGAGATGATCACAGGGCTAGAATACTTCTCCTATGAAGAAAGGCTGAGAGAGGTGGTGTTCAGGCTGCAGAAGAGAAGGCTCCAGGAAGACCTTACTGTGACCTTTCAGTACTTACATGGAGCCTGTAAGAAAGATGGGAACAATGTTTTCAGCAGAGCCTGTTGTGACAGCATGAGGGGAGATTTAGACTAGATGTAAGGAAGACATTTTATACAATGACAGTGGTGAAATATTGGAACATAGTGCCCAGGGATTTTGTAGATGCTCCATCCCTAGAAACATTTAAGGTCAGGTTAGATGGAGCTCTGAGCACCATGAACTTTTTCTACACAGGTCCTTATAAAAGAAACTGAGGACCAAGAACAGTTAAAGCTGTCCCTATCCACATCCCTTCCAACCCAAACCATTCTATGATTCCAGACTCCCAGATCAGTTTTTTTACAGCTACTGAAACAGCTAAAGTGCTCCCACATCACTACCTGTACCATCCTTTTAAGTTTCCTAGTCTGCAGGGGCTCCCAAAGCTGACAGCATGACAAACACCTCACCTTTGTTTGGGACTGCAGACACAGCACTATACCTCTCACTCCTAAACTGCTTTTACTAAGTGCAGAAGGGCTAGCAGACAGTTAGTAGTTTCCTTCAGAAGTGCTTTTGAATTACTCTGCACTGCAACAGAACAGCACAGAGACTGCAAAATTGAGTCCAGTCTAAATGGAAAGAAGATAATGTGCATGACATTAATAATTAAGAAGCAACAGTCATAAGTGAATGAAAAATAGCACGAAGCATGGCTGCACTGGATTGACTCGCTTTTTCTTCCATCTTCCATCACTGTTTCCACTGACAATCCCCTCAGCCCCAGCCTGCTTGAGTGTGAGAAATCTGACTATGCTCTGCAGGTGGGGAGAAGAAACAGACTGTTTTTTTGTTGGTTTTTTTTTTTTTTTGTTAGAGATAACAATTGGAGCTTTGAAATACATTTCTTGGGAGGGATTTAAAAAAAAAAAAAAAATCATAGGTTTTAAAGAACATGTTAGAGCAAGTTACCAGTAGGCAGAAGACACATTCTTCCTAAGGAATGAATGACAAAAGGAGAGAAATATGACCTCTCAAGGTCCCTTCCACACTGCCACAAGTATTTTTTTCTTAGACAGAACACAGAAGTAAGATGTATTTATAATTTCTACTTTTTTCCCCAATATCTGTCCTAACATCTACCAGCATTAAAATTTCTGAGCTGCTTCTACAGGGATATAGTGGGAAGACTGAAGGAGATCATATGTGATTGGTGTCAGTAGAGAAGGGAAGGGATTTTGGGAACCCCTCTGCCATAAACATTAGCTTCCCATTTTTTAATTAACTCTTATCCAGATGGGCAGATTTTTCTATGGAAAAGGAATCAAGATTGAACCAGAGCTGTTTGGAAGTCTGTAACAGGAAAAGAAAAACAAAGTGACATTAAGAACACAAAACGTCCTGGATTTGAATTTCTCACACAAGGCTGCACAAAAGAAGTCTGCAATGTAGAATGCAGAGCATGGCTGTACTTTCAGTGTTCGTACCCTCTCCTGTGTTCCTTGTCAAGCGTGACTGGAATAATAGGATCACTGCCTTCCACATTCTTTTTTCCTGCTAAAACCTTAAGTATGTGTAACAACAATTTTTTTTTCTAACAAGCAAAAAGAGAAATACCAAATTCTGCTCTTTACTTGCTAGAGAGGAACTGCTTTCTCAGATAAAACACAAGTGTTTGATCCAGAAATCGCATCTACTCAAAGAGGAAACATGATCTGAAAACAAGATATAATGCAACCTATTGTAAGAACTAAGCTCAATTCCATGGCACAAGTGTTTCTTCAGTTTAAACAGAGCCACCATCTGTTAAACAAGTTAACAAATTTTTTAAAATTAAAAAAAAAAAAATCTTTGTGTCCTAAGTCCCTATCTGACCTAGGAACAGCTGCACTGAATCAGATAAAAGGTTTCCAGAGAGCATTCTCCCTCCACCATGGCTAACAGCTGTATCGAGTTATTCTGGAACTACAAATAAGGTGAAATGAATAGCTCCATGACTTGTATACTCAGTCACATCTAGTTTCCTTTGACAATGTCCCACAGCTAGAATTCTATCATCTAATACCAAGCTCTGATCAAAGGTGTCTGATCTCCATCCTGTTCACATGCTCTTTTCTCTAGCAAAGCACAATGAGCTCATGCTATAGCTTCTCTCCTTGGATTATTACTTTTCTCTTTCTTCCCCCAGGTGCTCATGCTTCTGAAGCCCTCAAGAACATCACATCTTTAAGATCAAAATCCCCTAGAAGTCTTTGAGCTTGGTGGCCAGAAAGGCAGCTGTTGAGTGAGGAGAGAGCACAGCTGCCTGTGCCAGGAGACAAGACTTAGAAGAAAATTAAAACATACTTCTGTGTATTTCAGTGAATCACAGAATCACAGAATTAGAGAGGACCTGTTGGAAGGGACTTCTGAAGATCGTCTAGCCAAAGCCCCTGATACAGCAGGATTTACTCACCTAGAATAAATCACACAGGAACATGTTGAGGTGGGTTTTGAATGTCTGCAGAGATGGAGACTTTACAACCTCTTTTGGCAGCCTATTCCTGTGCTCTGCCACTCTCAAAGTGAAGAGTTTTCTCCTTATGTTTACATGGAACCTCCTGTGCTCCAGTTTGTGTCCACTGCCCCTTGTCCTGTCACTGGACACCACTGAATAGAGTGTGGCTTCATCCTTCTGACACTTGCCCTTTAGATATTTATAAGCATTAATGAGATCCCACCTCAGTGTCCATTCAAGTGAGGGTGCCTGTCTCTCCTTAGAAACAGTCAGCTTACAGTACAAAAAACGGGAGGGGGGAAAAAAGGCACCGAGAATCTGAAGTACGTGAAAATTAGCTTTTGATAGGTCAAATACTCAGCTCAGCAATTAGATTACCTTTAAAATTCTTTCCCTTCACATTTGTTTTTGAAAAACAAAGTTGCATATATCCTGTAGTACCCACATTATCCCATACACACTAAGTGTACCTGTAAAACCCGTCTAACCTGTTTCCACAGGTTTTCACTTAAAGAAAAGCTGAATTGTTGGGGAGGGAAAGGTAATTTTGGACAAATGTGCAATTTCAATAGAATTACTGCCAGATCTTTTTCCACACATCTCCTGATATAAGAAACTAAGGACAAACAGCGGTGAACCATAATAGAAGAAGTTTTTAATATTCACATCTGAGAGAGTAAAGAAAATCCTCTCAAGTTACTCTGAAGTTCTTTGAGCAACATTACAAAGAGCAAGGCCTGGGAATTAGAAGAGACGGCTGAAGTGGAAACGACTGCTGCACAACCCACCACTTCTACTCCAATACAGCACAGAAACATACACCAGAAACCCTCAGTCATAAAGGAAAGTTTGCTATCTGCATGTAAGATTTTGTTAAAAAGGAAGAAAGATTTTCTTTACTATGAAGTTGTATACTCCAGTAAGCACAAATTAATTCTGGGGATATAAAGTCTGCAGCTGCTTTTTTTGGGTCTTGTTCGGTTCAGAGATTGGGGTTGGTTTAGTGGCTGTGGGTTTTTTGTTTTGTTTTGGTTTTGTTTGTTTGTTTTTCCCCAAAAGATTAAAGAGGGTAAATATGTGATTTAAAGAGATGTGAAAAAGCAAAGGAACAAAGATTTCACAGAATGCTTTTGTTGCCTCCTTATGTTGTGTTAAATTAAATTCTATTTTTTCCTCTGCTTTCATTGCTACTTTTGAGCTTATAGCTTACCCTGCTGTCACACAGTTTTTACTATGAGACAGAGGGAGCAAAACAGTTGTGGCAGTTTCCTGCTTCCCAAACAGTTCCTTCTGGTCTCACTACCCACACCAGAGAGACGCAAAAGTTTGATTTTGAAGGTATTTTATGAAAGTAATTAATCGATTTCCTACAAGTCTCACTTCACATCAAATTTCTTCTGGATTTGTATAGCCACACTTACAAAATGAACCTACAGGAGCCTTCCCTTTCATCACTGAAAATGACTGTCACATCAGAGCCACAACTCACCAGTTTAAAACCCCTACACATCATTCAATAAAACACTCTTGTCCTTATTAAAGTGTCATTAAGAAGGAGAAATTTTTTTATATTTATTACTTTTTACAACATTATCTAGGCTATCCAAGTGACCAAAGGCATGGAAATAGCAGAAGCATTCACAATCTTCTGTGCAAGAACAGCAAAAAAAAACCCCAAAAGTCTATCAGACCAGTCAGATACACAAATGAAACTCTGAATGCTTCGCAAGCAGAGATTTGGAAATGTTTTTTACGTATCTCTGAAATTGCAGCATTTTTGCAGGGCTAGGTTATCCATCATAAAGAAAGCTAATGAAATTACTTTTCCAAGACTTTTAGAACAACTGTTAAACTTCATCTTTTCATGTAAGTGGATGGATGTGAACTGAATCCTGTTACACACACCATCTGCATTCTGAAACTGGCCTGTTTCATTTGAGTAACTTCCAAAATGCTGTAGATCAACTGAACTAAGGATTTATGAAATTGGTCCAGAGGAAATGTATTTTGGAATGGAATATACTTCCAAAGCAAGCAGTCACTGTATTCTGGTACTCCTGGACACCCTGGCACAGCACTAAGGAAACCAGTACCACTGAATGGATTACTAACCCCTTCGAAGTACCACTCTAACCCAAGTTCTTCCTCACTCAAGACTACAAGTCCACAACATGTTAAACAATGCAAAAGACAGACATTTTGCTCAATTCATCATTAAAAACAGAGAACAGAGAGCTGATGTATTGGAACATTATACATACCTGTCTAAATTTAGCTCTAGCCTCCTTTTCCTTCATTCTTCCATGTGCAACCAGATAGTCAAACACTTCCCCTAGAATTCAATAACAAGATAAATTAATGCTAAGTTCAGGATCTAGAGATTTCTCACTAGCAGCTGCCCACAGTAGCTTCACTGGAATGACTGATTCATGATTACAGGTTAGCACAAGCAAGAATACAACGGCTATGCAATTTACTATACCATCATCTCCTATATAAGAAAACAGTGAAATTTCATGAATGACTGGATATAGACCAGAAAGAAACCAACCCAAACATTTCCTTACAACTATTTATGATAGAAACTGAGCAGTATGCTTCTATTTTATAAAGATGACATGTACCTCTTCAGACTCTCACAAAGGTTTCTTTTGCCCCACAAAACCAAACAAAAACCCAAACAACAAAACCAGAACCAAACAAAAGCCACCAAAAAAGCCCAAAACAAACAAAAAAACCCTAAAAAAAACCAACTCCAAATAAACAGCTTCACATATGAAAGCATATGATCATCATACCAGCACTAGAAGTTTTTTTCTTTGTACAAATGTATAAAACTATTCTGACCAAATCCAGAAATGGATGATACACTGAGAAGGATAATTCCTGAACAAGCTCAAAGTTCTACGGTTTCAGATGACTGAAGGAGATTACTAAAGATCTGGTACGTTTTGGTTTTATCCCTTTAATCAATTCAGTCATTTTACAGCATGTCATATAAACTGCTGTTTGACTCACTGAAACACTTCATGTTTCTGTGAGCATGGGAGATTTGCTTTACCAAAACCCAACAGTCACATACACAAGAACTCCTAAAAAACAGGAAATAGTTTTAAAAACCCTTTGCTAATATGCAAAATAAATAAGAACTTAGAGGTGGATCAAATATCTAAATATTCTCCACTAAACAAGAAAACATTGTTTCGTAGTTAGTTGTCTCACAAGGCAAGAGTTGAGTAACTACATATTTATTTTTTAAAAGAAGCAACTCCACCAAACTGGAATAAAAAAACCCCCAAACCTCAAAAAGTCATACAGCAGGAAAATCAACAACTGAGCATCTGAGGGAATGTCAGGACTTTTACAAAATAGTCTTGTTTCCTTCCCTCTGCAGTGGCTTATTTAATGATTGACTCGAGCAACTCACAGCTCTTTCTTTGAAAATCTTGCTGGAACAAACCTGAACGCTTCTTCACAACTCAGGGAAAAGAACAACAAAGAAAGAATTATCCTCAATTTCTGCAATGTGTTGCAGTTGTAGCTGCAGTTTCTTTCACCCTGCAGCCACAGAGTTCATACATATGATGCATTATCAGTACCTCGATAAATAGAAAATATGGGAAGCTGATGTCTGCCACTGAGACTACCAGCCACTCCTGTCTTGCACAACGTGGCATATCCAAAGGGTACTGCTCATAACCTTTTACACCAGGACAGCACATACCTCTCCATTACACTAAAAAAGATCCTTACTGCTTTAGAGAACTGCTGGAATTTCTACCTCCTAAAACCTAATCACTAGATGGCAATAGAACTTCACTTTTAAGCCCAGTGCCTAGCATAGAGATGGCTCCACAAACACCTGTTATTAGCCAGTATTTTAGCAATTCTGTTTCTGTTTAGACAAATCTTGACTCAGTCTTCTAGAAGAAAACAGACAGGTAGAGAATCATTATACGTAGTAATTAAAACTTAACATCACCTAATGTCAGAGTTCCATACTGATTTTCTCTGAAAAAAAAGGTCTTTGTATCTCCCCCTCAAAACCTTTGTAAAGTATCAGCTATGTGAGATTCCCAGCTGCTGATGCCAAAGGGTCATGGCTGACAAGCTGAGTGCTATTAGATTTTAGTCAGCAAGGAGTAACTTAAGACCAAATATCTTAATTCTAGCTCTGGTGATGCATGATTCTGCCCCTCACCCACAACAAGGAATAAATGTTTGAAGCTCCTCCTCAAACGGCCTAAGTTGAAGTCTAACAATTCTTGGCAGTAGAAGGTCTGTGATTAAGACAGGCAAATGTCATCAACGTGTGAAAAACAGAGGTTGCAGTACTCATGCTTTGAAAGCAACAGTTATAGAAACACAGAAATGTCTCATCTGAACATATTTTTTACCCATTATCTTATACAAAATAGGACAGCAGAGGAAGGGAGCTGAACCAATCAGTTGAGAAAGTCAGCATTTGTTATGGACAGAAAAAACTGATGACCAAGTAAAGATCTGCATTGATTTTGACTTCTGAAAACAAAGCAAATGTTACTAAGCTGCAGTAAGTGCAAAGGCTGGTTTTAAAAGTTATAATGAATGATGTTGCCCAAAGAAGTCCTAGATAATATTACAGGTTTTACTTAATGTTTTACATTATTATATTCATGTAATTATGATATTAACATTGCTGAAGGAAAGGTAAAGAAAATGAGTGCTTTTACCACTTGGCAGTTCATTTAGATTTCTTATCACAGCTGAGAGGTACTTACCCCCACTTGCATATTCCATTATTAAATAGAGAGTTTTTTCAGTTTCAATGACTTCAAATAGTTTCACTAGAAAGACACATATTAATCAGTTAACCAGTTACAGAATTATGTTAGCACTATCAATCTGTCGCAGAAAAAAACCCACGCAACTATTGCTTTGCTGCTTGACAATATCAGACTATTACTATAAAGAGGCTTTTTCTAGCTAACATTCCTAAATGGAAAATACTCTAACACATTTGGTCAACTCAGAATATTTTCTGAGGAAACAATACTCTGCTGCTGTTACACGGGAAAAGCAACTAGATTAAGCAGAACTTCCACATATTTGAGCAACAACAATAGCCATTTTTATGCACTGAACTGGCATACATGGTGACAAATCAGTTATTTGTCAGTTTGCAGACAGTTCTCCAACAATACTAAATGATTTAAATGTATAATCCTGAACAATTTCTTGACCATTTCTTGGGCTTGGTATACCCTTACTTTTAATGAGAAGCTGAATTTAGTCAAAAATCAGTATTGTACTCAGAAGGACCAAAATTATCAATTACCTATGCAAATAACAGTTTTGTGGAGAGACTAAAACATTTCCTCCCCCTCCCTTTTTTTTTTGGTATTGTTATGTTTTCGGGTGTCGGTTGGTAGGTTTTGTTTTGCTTTATAAACACACAGTTCTGAAAAAGTATTTCTTACTGCTACTTTACTACAGTAAATTAACAGAATAATTTTTAAAACTCATGCCACAACAATTTCATCAGTCCAAAAAACTCTTATTTCTCCAGAGTTAGAAATTATATGAAACATAGTACCTATATTTGGATGATTTAAGATCTTCATTATTCTTACTTCTCTAAAGAGCTGAAACATAAAACATGAAATAGGTTAATGAAACAGCTAACAGCCATTATTCCTAAAGCCTGATCACTTAAACACAAAAGGTAAGCATTACTATTAGTATTTCAACAATGTTCAAATAAGCATTTATTGAAGGGAAGAGTTAAGGGCCTGCTTCTTTTACCATCTCTCCCTTGAAAAGACCCACAAATAGCTCCAGAGATAAGTGATCTGAGCTCCGTGGTTCGCAGAAGACATGTTATGGTGGCAGAAGACCATTATGAGCCCACACATCTTGTTGGCCAATGCATCTCACACCATCTTTCATCCTCTTCACAGAAAATACTGTTTTCAGAATTGTGTAAAACCTCCCACCCCGAACACCTTTTGAAGATCACTGCACTATATTACTGGCATGCATCTGCCTCTCTTCAGTACTTTGATTAAGCCATTGAATCACTAGTAAAAAAAAAAAAAAAAAAAATCAAGTACCTTATATTACATCAGAAGTGTGTTACGCAACTACACCAGCAAGTAGCCAATGTTATGGAGACATGGGGAGAAAAGGCTCCCCCATGGCCCTTCAGAACTATTCCTGCAGGGTGACTGAGGCATAGCAGCATCAGCTCCTGGGTTTGTCACCACAGCTCCATTGTCTCACTGCCAGACATCCAGCCTCCCTGTCTGCTCAGCCAGTACACCACATTGAATGTACTAGCCAAAATTAATAGGGCAGAACACAAAATGGTCATTTTGTGACCCCAGCAACCATTATTTCAGGAGTACAGACTTGAAGAGATCAGCCTGCTCCCACCCTCTCTTCACCATCCACCTTCCCATGCAACAGGACTGGACCACTTCCCTTGATGCAAGCATTGGTGCTAACCTAGACAGATGGCACAAGGTCCAGGAACGAATCCAACTGGAAAAATCTCAGAAAACACTCACCTCACCGAATAAAACCACCCCATCTCTAAGTTCCTTATTGTAGCTCACTTGCCCACCCCAGCACATGCATTTTGGCAGGATGGGTGGTCAGAGAGTGCAACTGCCCATTTCAAGCTGCAGAATTACACCAACAGGGCCACATTCAGCAAGCATATACCGACTGGAAGAAAACTTGTTCCACTCCTTGTTTCCCCAACACCAATGCCACGTTCAGCTTAAGTAGTTATTGCCACAGAGTTCAACTTTGCCTGCCAGAGTAAACCGTCCTCCCGCAACTGGGTAACATGGGAATGACATTTAACAAATATGCAAAAGAAAAGCTTATTACTGATTAGCTGTTTATTACTTTTGAGTAATAGTTTTCAGAGGCAAAAGACAAATAATGCACATAAATCTCTAAGTCTAATACTAAAAACAGCATGGGTGTTGTTACTGCAGTATAAAACATTGCTTTTCATGAAGTTGGTTAATAGCAGACGAAGTCAAAGTAGTCCTAGTTCTTCTCCCGAAGACCCAAGATAAAAATTACCACCAAAAACCCCCTGAAGTGCCAATACTACTGCCTTCTGAAAACTCTAAGAATTACCTTTTTAGACAGTACACTATACAGCAGTCTGCTGTGTAGCTTGTTTTCCTTTGCAACTTCCCCCATGCCAGTCTGAGACCCCAGAGGGTTGCCATTCTAAAGTCTTGATCATTTTCTAACAACATGCTTCAAAAAGCTGGAGTAATCAAGAGGTTTTATTACATACCTAACACCTACTTGTACAGAAATATCACTAATATAACATCATACTGAACTTAATGTAAAGAGACTGAAGTAGAAGAAAAATCCACAGCTCCATAGGAATGCAAACATGGGAGAAAGAGTTCTGTAAATAAGATATACCAGGATTATTATTAATGACAAGGGAGCAAAAATTGCCGCTGCAAGATTTCAGATAAAAGTGAAGACATTTAGTATGTCTATATGTATTAGTAACGACTCAAAAATCTGTAGGTGTACTTAATAAAAGCAAAAAAAAAAGTGAAATACAGGAAAACAAACAAAACGAGAAGAAAGAAGCAACAAAACAAAACCCTTTTGGCTTTTGGTCTTTTAATGTAACAAAATGTGGGAGTTGGGATATAAATGAATAGCATGGGGGGGGGGGGAGGAAGTAAATAATTGGTAGACCAGTTATTCCAACCATTCTCTGCTTTCTGATATTTCTGTAAAGACTAAGATCTGTGGAGCAATCTTCATGTATGGCACTAAATGAACACAGAGTAAAACCAGTTTTCCAAATTCTTTTAATTATCTTATTAGCCAGGTCTGTGACCTGATGCTTCACTAGATGGCAAGCCACTTAAATTGAATCAGGACTGATTGATCCAGATTTTTGGTCAAAGTAAGTGTTTCAAAAACTATACATGCATTTTTAGTTTTTCCACCAGAGGGGGAAGCAACCAAATAAGAACCAAAACAAAAAACTTATTCCTGGAGCTTTTTCATATATAATTAAACACTGTCAGCTACTTCACTTTTTCTGTCTGGTCATCATAAATTTAGAAGTAATTGAATCTATAGCTTTTTTTTCTTTCTTATTTTTCATTCATCTCAGCTGAACTGGTATATAATATATTCTGAATACTCCATTAATATTTTCGAATCACAGCTTATGTAACTGGAAAGCCTCTGATCAGATTTTAAAGTTCTGAATACAGTTTGTGCAATTTGCTCTCAATTGATATTTGCTATCTTCCAGCCCCAAAACTCAGATAAAGCCTACTGGGTCAGGCTCTCACCAATGGCAACTTGACTGCTGTACTGATGAAGACCTTGGCTGTTATTCAGCTGTTAGCCTACTTACCACCATCTCACCCACCAAAAAAAAAAAGGGGGGGGGGGGGAGGGGTATGTTCATAGGATTAAGTATGGGAATACAGGCAGTTGTAATTGGTGCCACCAAAGTAGTACAGTCAGCCAAAGGCAATACAGAACAAGACAGTAAAAATTGGGCTAAAATTCACAAGATCATCATGTAAGCAAATATATTCATTATTTTTTTAATAAAATATGCAGATTTGGCTGGAGATAGCTATTTCTTCCATTGTACACTGCACAACTCAATGGTCTAATGTGATAGACATGCCACATTTTGCGCTGCATATACTGCTGGTTCGCAAGATGACTACTCTGTATTACTAACTCAAATGAAGCATGTCAAAAGTAGCTACTACATGAGAGCCATTTGTTGAAGTGGGCAACTAGAAACAAGCTTTTAAAAAAAAGAAAATTTTTGTCTCAGAGGAAATTAAAAATAAAAATACTTGAAAATAGGATACAACCACAACCAAATTCTTTATTGTAATTTTAGTTTTTTATACATATATGCACACATATATATTTCAGATCATGGATTGTGCTCCTGTAAGTCACTTCAAATGTTATGTGTGGCATTATGACACAGAGAGTGACTTCCACAGGGATGTCTGCAAATGAATGCTTGACACTGTATTATGTATTATACTCTATTTCTGAAGGAGGAATACAATGTAAAACATCATACAACCTTCACACAGCAACCTGAAGAAATATTTCCCAGATTTTCTCCTTCCAAAATATTATGTGCATCAGCTTCCAGCATATGAAGTAGTAGTTACCATCACACAGTGAAATTCACTGCAAACAGGCAGGTATGATAAAAGCCCACACAACTGAGGTTCTCTGCCACAGGAACACAGCAGCAGATGTAACACTGAAGGACATAATGTAAAGTTTCTCAATATGGAAAATAATTTTCTTAGTTCAGGAACTCATCACAATGAGACCACAAAGGAAGACAACCACTGAAAACAGTGCTTACGACTTTAATTTTTAATACAGAAATTAAAAACTACTCCCAAGTTGTTGATGGAAAATGAGCTGTTCAACAGGAGCTCTACAAATGTTTCTAGGTAAAGACAAACATCCTCAGTCTGCCAAACAAATGGCTTTCAGCTTTGTTGTGGTCTGGTCCTTTGACTGTAAGCCATGTTAGATATGGAGAAAGAATTACATTTAATTAACCCTGCTAGCTGACAAACTGGGTACAAAAAAAACCCACTTACACACCAGCAATAGAAGCACAGACACGTACTGAGTAATAACCTTGATTTAAATTTACTTGAACTTTATTATCCTGACACAACTGAAACAACAAGGGAGTGAGAGGAAAAAAGGAACCACCTTTTAAGTCAACTCTCTTTGAAAGCAGCAATACACAGATTGCAATTGTTTCTGCATTTGCTATTTTAAGATTTTCAGTAACAAATTATTTCAAAAGTACTGGAAAAAAGTGTGCTAAGAAGTCAGTACACACCAGCAAGTCCAGGAAAAGTTCCCCCAAAGCATGGACTTTTCATGAGATGTTGTCCCAAACCAGATTAAGCTTGACCAGTGTATTAGGCTCCTCCTGATAACCACTCACTGAAACGTGCCCTACATATAATTAGGAGCCTCAAGTAGGAAGCCTTTACAGAATACAAGTTTGCATCAAAGAAACCACAACTTGAAAATAGAAAAAAAAAAACAAAACCAAAAAAACACAAACCACCACACCAAAAAAAAAAACCCAAACACAAACCAAACAAAAAACACACACAAACAAAAAAAACCACCAAACTTGTTAGAAAGAAAAAAAGTCTGGGCATTTTAAATTCTCATTTCTTTCTTTCAGTTTTTAACGTACTGGTTGATACATGGTCGGAAAGGACATGGGATGTGGACCACGTTAAAACTGATGTTTAAGAACTCTTAAGAGTTTTAACCAAAGAATGACCAAAACAAGTGGCAAAACATCTGCATATAATGAACAAAAACATTTGGCTGAGGAGCCAAGTTCTAAAAAAGGAAAATGAAAAGTGCTTTAGTGCTACTACATGGACTTAATGAAAGAAATGCACCCAAGTATATAATGGCATTGCTAATTCAAAAGAAAAAAAATTATATTTTTTGGGAGGGGGTGGTCTGGGAGGAAGTCAGACACTTGTTTCCAGTGAGACTGGTAGTCACTGGAACTGGGTACACAAACACATTTGTAGAGAAGAGTGACTATGACTAACAGCACCCACATGGGAAAAAAGATCTAAGAATCCCCTTTTCATTAAAAGTAGGGAAGAAGTACTGCTTACAGTTTCCTTTTCACTAAGCATGAGTGGCAGAGTAGCATCTGGGTCCTAAAACAACAGTTAGGAGTAGCTGCATGTGGCTACCACAGACTTCCTCACAGCAGACAAGAAACTCGGCTCTTTTGAGAAACTGTACTGCTGAATATTGAGCTGTCAGGACAGCAGCCACTCAGAGCTTACTGCGAGGGCATACCAAGAATTACTGCTCCAGAAAGCGAAGCAAGTCCTTAACAAGGTTAACTTCTTTCTGGCAGCTGAAGTATCGGTGTGGAAGATGCGATACAAGGAAATGGGAACTGGCAGCCTTAATCACCATTTGCTTCCCCACCTAAGGATGACTAGAGTATGCAGACACACTGCAGCTGAGACACCATATACCACACCCTCTTCTGGGCACAGCCCTTCCCTCCCCACCATACCTCAAATATTTTATCACTCTGTCCAGAACTACAAGATCAGAAGCACTTCCATCTAGCTTCCTCTGCATCTACTGGTTGCAGTTGAAGCCAATGCACTGAGGGCTATGGCACACAGGCTGACAGTGCTGGAGGAAAAAGGGGCAAGAGTTTGCAAAAAAAGCTTTGATCAAGCAAAACACTAAGGGTGTTGTGCATTCACTCTTCTTACTATGACAGGCAGGCATTTAAAGAAAATTTACCTTCAATTTTTAAATTGAGAACACTGATATACCTTGGCAACCTCCCACTCCAAATCTGATCTGATTTCTACCCTACTATCCTTCAGACTCTCATTTAAAGAAACCCATCAGTAGACAAGAGCAATTTACAAATCACACTTCATAATCTAATTTCATAAATGGTACATAAAAATGAAATTACAAGAGCTGTGAATGGACACAGAGCAGGCTGAAATCCAGGAATCAAATGGTCAACAAGCACACTGCCAGCTTGTGGCCTTGCCAACTGAGCACCTGTGACTTGTAAAAGGTTTGCTTTGTACCTGAATACAAACTCAAACTAGCATTATGTCCCAATCTCAAGATCACACCATTTGATGGATTGACTTCACATTTTCTTCTGAAAACACGACTGCTCTATTTTTCTCTGACCATTCTTCCCATGCCCTGCCCCCTCCCCTTCATATCACATAGGTTCTGTTTCTCTTCCAAGTGCTTCAGCCATGTAACATTTTTTAAAAAGTATTTCAAATGGCATAGATCTGCCACCCACATCAACTTTATCTAATCCATCATTATTACCTAATTTGTATTTAATTTCCTCCCTGCTTACCCAGAAATTGCAAATAACCTCAGGGATTAAGGTGAAGAAAGTTCTGAGAAAACTGGAACCACATTATATTGATATCTGCATTTGTCCAGTCCTCAGAGTCAGTAGGAAGCTGCCACCTGCTCAGACAACAAAGCCTTTCTTCTACAGGTTCTCTGCCTCCCAACCAGACCATTCAATATAAGAATTTGTGTGTTTTCCAATTTACTTTTGCATCATTCATTTTGGAAAAAAACATCTTGTCACATGATCATGTCAGCATTTGCATAAAATCAAAATGTGTATGTTGTCAAGTTTACTCTGGCAATACTATTTTGTTTTATTTGTAGCTAAATCCGAGGTAGTCTCTTGTTCAAACAGAAATATTGTAATGAGACTTTTTATTGAAGTACTCAAAGTAAATATAAAACCTCTGACTGCAGCACTTAAAAGGACATAGTTAGAAACGTCCGAGGTGAAAGTGACATTTAAATGTACTTCCTGCAGGCACTCCAAAGCAGACTGGCTTGCTTGATGAAAGAGTAGGATTTATCACTACTTACTAAAATAGATAAGGTAATACAACTGTAACAGCACATTAAACATTTAAGGCTAGATGGAAAAAAACAGAATAGCCATGCCCCAATTTGTTCCATAAAACTGCATCACCTTTCCTGCTGCAAACTGCATGAAAGGAACAGATACTGCTTGGCCTTCAGTCCAGAGGCAGTATTTTCAAGGCCAGAACACAAGCTTTCTATTTGTATGCTTAAAGTGACCAGCAGGAAGGAGATGAAGGGGCATGACACCAAACCAGAAACATTCTCTCTACAGAGTTGCTTGGGAGATAAAGGAAGCAGCTAATATCACTGTTTTCGCAGTTTACAGCTCTGCACAAGTTCAAGATGAACTACTGCAGGGTTATCAAAAATATCTCTTACAAAACTAGTAATTAAACACAGTAGTCAGATGAGTGCAAGGTATGCAATGCCTCAGATTCTCCAGCACAGGCATTCAAGGTTAATGGAGGGAGGTGGTGAAACAAAACAAGTTACAGTGGAAAGATTAAATTAAAAATCCTACCTTTTGTAGACTAGTCGGGTTCAGCTGTGTTTTGTCAATTATTTTTATGGCAACCTAAAGGAAGAGTTCATAATCAGTATGTTCCACGTGAACAATGCAGTGTTTTTTACAAGGCAGTCAAATCCTCTAACAGAAATTGAAAACAAAAAATTATACAAAAATCACTCAAGTTTCTTCAGCAAATTATGTACCTGTATTTAAACTAAAATAATTTGGAATTAACTGCTGAAGTTTAATTTTTTTTTTTACTGCAACAAACTGAACAGGAATGGAAAAAAAACCCTTCATATTTTAAGCTTAAGACAATCTCACTTAAGTCTTTTGCTTGACATTAAGACCCATTACACTTATTGCAGGGGAAGCTCCAACATCAGACAGTGCCCTAATAGAGAGTAGGGTGCCTACATATATTCACGCAACAGAATTACACAACAGTTTACATAGTACTAACTGGGCATTGATAGTTTGTGAAGATGCTTCTGAAAGCAGAGATTTCAGAGCAACCTCAAAGTAATTCCATACTGATTTTGCAAGAACTAAACTAACCTTTGGAAATTCACTAAATATCTGCACTAATTTGCTCCCTGATGGATGTGAGAAGTAGTATCACTTCTGCGTTAACAAAACTCCATTAGCTGCAGTACAAATATTTAGGCAATTTCACTCCTTTACTGGTAAATGCTGCACAGAAATATTGAAGAACTAAAAAAAAAAAATCTCATAAAATAATCAAAAAAGAAATTCGATATCATGTTAACTAGTCAGAACCTGAAGAACTAAGACAATGAACAGGCTCAAAGATGAGCTTCAGTGCAATGCAATTTGGTTAAAGGATGAGTTAGAACAGGAAACGGGAATCTTTCTAGAATTACATGCCAATTGGTATTTTTCCTTCCTAAATTAGAGACTAAACATACCAGAAGAAACGCTACAGGAGCCAAGGAGATGGTCTCTCAAAAAGGCAAGATGCTGCAACCAAGAGGATAATAATACCTCACTGGTGCAAAGCAAGGGCTTCCAATTTCTCTTGAATTTTTGGCTCAAACTCATGCCACTCATTGCTACTCCTCATGCCACAGCTCCCATTTCTCTGCACCATTTTGTGCTTTGTCATCTCATTAACTTGGGGCCAGCAATGTATGGAAAAAAGAATAACTTGCATCAAAGCAAATTTATATCCTTACATTCACATGCAAAATCATGATGGATAGGGCAAGAGAAGAACACAGAATTAAACACTTGGGTGCATCACAGAACTTTATGATGGCTATGTGTTTCCTGAAATCAAGATTTTGAGCCCTTCTACATGCAGTATACAATGAGATGTCACCAAGAAGACATACAAGTATTCTTTTGCTTTGGGGAGTATTTTCTTCTAAGATATGCTACTGAAATCAAAGATCACTATTTCCTGAGGCAAAATTCCATTGCAAAATCTTGAGAAATCACTTTAAAACACGAAGAAGAGATAAACACGTTAAGCAATAGGTATTTTCATATTAGCAGCTGTGTACGAAACCAAGAAAGATTTTTACCTCTACCATTATGCCTCTTGAACTACTGTCATGAAAGTAACAAAGTTATTCACTTCCAGCAACCTCTCATATCCATGCTGTACACAGTGTGATGACTGTCAACAGCAGATAATCTTATTTGAAAGTAACCTGTTGTCTCAAGACTACCCATGCCAAAGAAAATGGCTGTGGAGTGGTAGCACATTTCAGTCAGAAGAAGTTGGACCTTATGTTCTGAAATGTGACATTATAGTCAGTCTTTGAGGGACATAAAACTCGTTTCAAGCCATGAAGTCTAAAGGCATTTGTTTTGCGCAAAACACAGCTCGTCTCTCTCACTGTGCATTGGTGCCAGATGATCAGAGACATCTCTGACACTAGCAAACAAAATCAGCCCTGGAGATACAGGGAAGTACACACCTCAGTTTTCTGAAAGGCAAACTCAGACTTCTTCAGTGCACTAATTGTAGCCTTAAAGGCACAATGAATGCAAAGAATTCCTATCCACATGAACACTGAGAGTGTGTGTTAATACTGACTTTGACGGCTTGAATCCCAACAGTAGAACAGGAAGCAATTTGAGGTGTCTTGAGAAGGTTTCAAAATTACACGTAAAGTGAGACTGCCCTCGAGAATAGTTTTCACAAGCCTGAAAAATAAGATCTTCCATTTTACTAAGTGCAGACAATAAAGCATCAAATTGCCTGCCAAAGCAGAAACTTTACTTTCTTTACACAAAATTAATCTGGAATGGTTTCAAGTATTGTGTACCACAGCCAGTGTTGGAAGAATGCAAGTCCACCTACGCTGTCAGACCGCTGCGCTAGCCATGATACTCTGTGGGAGATCATTAGTAGAATTAAAATTTACTTTGCTTTCACCATTCACAGTAACATGACTTAAAACATTCCTCCTACATGATCTGAATGGAGTTAAAAGTGATCAAAAAAGCTGAGGCACTGAACAAACTGGCCGAACTGCTACTTTTCAGAACCTGTTCTCTCTCTCCAATTTCACTTTATCCAAAGGAAGCACAGAAAGATGACAATGAATTCCTTGGAGTCAAGACTTGGATCCTGGAAGAATCCTGTCTCACTATGAAACTTCAGCTTCCTGGCTATTTACTGAGCACATGCCATCGATGAACAGAAGGAATACATGTGTTTTTGGCTGCAATTCCAACCACCTCAATAACAGCAAAAGGTAGTTTTATCTTTTAGATTAATTTTGGCAAGCATGCAAAACTTGCCAGAGGAAATAACTTCTGATAGATTACCACAGAAAATACATGGCTTTGAGTCAAAGAATTAACAAAAGCAGATTTGCAGTGAAGATTCTTGGTTTCAAAAGGGCAGACAGATTACAAATAACACTCTCCTAGACAAAGAATCTTGAAGGAGTGTGTTTCCAAACACCAGCTGTAGTGCAGTGGAGCTAACCCTCCCCTCCCTAACTCTGCAGTGAGCAGAAGGCCATGCACTACTTGGCAGAACAATTCAACTCCCTCAAGTTAGGCTGATGTTCTAATCACCCAACAAAGGGCTGAATATTTCTCCCTTTCTGTCATCTGAGGCTGAGGTCTCATCGCGCACCTTGCAGACACACTAAAGATGAAAATAAGAGTCCTGGACCTTACTCCAATTGGGAACATGAATGCTACATCTCAGGCAACAGGAAAATTCATATTGGAACTACACTAGAAGAATGCTTGAACAAACATAATCCTCCCTCCAAGAAGCAACACAGAAGCGCTGATCTCCATGATTTAGAAGTTAATCAGCACAGAGATATGAAGTAGGAATAGCCATAAAGTGAAAGTGAACGTGAACTGGACGCTTAAAACCATTAAGAACAGCCTCATACATAAGAAATACAGTAAGGATACAGCAGAGATGAAAACTCATTTGAGTCTGAGCTTGACTTGTAAAATTGAGGATCTTATTCTAGACTTTGGTACATAAATTGGACAAAAAGAACGGGAATAAAGACAAGAGAGCAGGCAGAAATGAATGTGTAAAGCAGGAAATAACAAATTCAGAAAGATAAGTGCTGTCCGGTAATGCCAGACTATGAACATTATGCCGGAATTCTTCAGAGTGGCAGGTTTAAAGGAAAAAAAAAAAAATTAAAAAATTAAAAGCACTCCTGTAGCACAACCATCAAGAACAAAGCGGCACACATTTAGAAATTACCAGACTTTTTTTTTTTTCCTAGTAGAGACATTTACCACAAAATTCTTGAGCTAAGAAACTTGCAGAGAAAATAGGGAAACAGACAGAATGGTAAAATTCAACATGTTTACCTACAGTTAATTGCACTCTATGGAAACACAAGACATGGCTATCTGCACCACCGTAAAGTCTCATTCAGGAGAATGCATGCAAATTATTCAACTAGATAAGCTGAAAAGTACACAGAATGTTTTTAATTAAAAAAAAAAAAAAGGCTAAAGAGATTTCAGGTTGGAAATAAATGAGTAAGAGTTTTTCAAGGACAAGTCTGAGAACCAATCTGGTTTAATATCTGTATCAGTGGCCTTGGCACAGGTAGTCAAACCAAAATGATTAGGGCTGTTGAAGGAGTTAAAGTGCACCATCAAATACAATGGAAAACTGATAGAAACAACCTTGGAGATGAGTTAGCAAAGAAAGCAAGATTGAACAAAGTACAAGGAGCTGTTGCTGATCGCAACCTAAAAACATCAATGTTACAGACATGAAAAAGGTTAGCACAATCTAAAGACTGATCAGGTAAATACTGCTGTAAGGGCAAGGGTAAATGAAAGACACAGGGAAAACTTAAAGGACACTGAACAATTCTGCTCATATGCATCTAAAATATAATCATCATTAATGCTGTACAGTTCATCTAGCAAGAAGGTAATTTTTTATTACTCTCTTACAAACAGTAATTTAAAGAGTTAAAAATATCTCTTCAAGATATTCCTATAAATCTAGCTTAATTGTTCCCACAAAAGGAATGCCACTCATTCTAGGTAACTAGGACCAGTGCCCATGTCCTGTAAAGTATTTATGCTCTGAATATATTGAATGAGATCTATTCCATGAGAGTTAAAGGAAGCCTAGCACTTAAATCTTTTCAAATTTCACTATTCACACTGTCACTTTATTGGTTGAAATTTCAGACAAAAATAAACCAGAGGTCAACACACAGTTGTGTGGAAGTACATATAAGTAAATGAAAATACACTTCAACTCTTGTAAAACAATGTGCAGCACATGATACAGTACTTGCATTTCCTGTACTAAGTATCAGTAAAAAGAGGAGGGAACTTCAGTGAAAAGCAATTAAGCCATCACTAACTTAAACACCAGAAGGCAACTGCAGATCACTGTAACTGTGTGCTGGTTTGAGGCTAATTGGAATATTTTAATGGAGAAAATTATATTACAGGCTGAGAAAAGAAAACAATGGCGATGTCTACTTCACTCATAGGCTTCCTGAGATGTATAAGAACAAGAACAAGAACACAAATACAGGTAAGACACTCAGAGATAAAGGTATTTACCTTTAACTTGTATATTTCTGTAAATATTCATGTATATTGCATATATATCTGCTTGTATATTGTGCTAAACTGTAAATATAGCTTCATTCTTTAACTTCCAGCCAGCTGAGTCTAGTCTGGGTGATTTTACAAAGTGTAGGGCGGCAGGTAACTCCCAAACCATCACAAACTGTTGGCTTAAAAGAACCCCAGACCCTCCCAAACATATGTTCCCGCTGTTCCTCCTAGTGCTACTGAACTCCATATTAGCTCAGAAAAAAGAAATTCCCTTGAAGTGCTGTAGTCAGACATATCTTTCTTTAGAAGTCCTTGCTGGTATCAACAAACATTTACTTAATTGGACAGGTTTGGCAAAGAAAGGTCAACAAGGTGTTTCTCCCTCTTTCAGTGTATAGAGTTGTTTTAGTAATAACAGCAACAAGAAACATCTTATTGTAGCAAGCAAACAGGACTACAGCTCACAAAATCAGAACCACCATTAAGGGCAAGTTATCAATTACATTACAATGGCATGCAAAATCTAATTATGCAGCCAAGTTAGACACTACAAAGAGATACAAGAGAAAGCCTGTCCACACCATGCATTGAACAAGACATGCAAACCAGCTCTGAACAAACTGGAGTGTCTTCCCAAGGCTGCCCTGCACTGCAGATACTAGAAAAACTCCTGAGAGTTGAATTGCTTTGGCAAGAAAATACTGCATTTGGGCTGGCTACTCAGGCCATAATCAAGATCTGTCCGTTCTCATTCCTGACTTCTTCTCCACAACAGCTCTGCACTGTGTAATATAGAGACACCAAGGGACAATCTATCTGGCAAGTTCATTAAATTACTACACACCAAGCCCCTTTTTGGGAATGGAGGGTTTAGCAAAGAATTCTAGTGGCAAACCTGAACACAATTCAGTTGGACAGGGACTTGTGAAAAATACACATTTAAGAGACTTTTCAAGCATAATTGTTTTATAATCATTACTTAAACTCATAGTTTTCTGGTTTTTTTTCTACATCAGTAGCAATATCTGTAGTAAAATGTGCTAAGTGTTCACAGACTTAGATGATACTGTTCTAACAGAACCTTTACATTTATTGCAATTGGCTACTGTTTACAACCACACCACTTTACCTCTCTGCCAGTTAGGATGTGCCTTGCCAGTTTGACTTTTGCAAAATTCCCCTTTCCAATTGTTTTAAGGAGTCTGTAATTTCCAATATGTGGCTGCTCATCTGCACATGAAGCTATAGAGTTCCTGCAGCGAGCTCCAGAGCGCCCAGTTCGAGAGGAAACTTCCTGCCGTCCATCTCCATGGGACGTGTGCTGCAATGAAAACATACACAGGTAAGGTTGAGAAATAAAAAACATCGATCATCAGAAGCATGCAACTTTCAAAAACATTAGCAATTCCTTTGAAGAAACATGCAGAACTTTGCTCTAGTAGAGACAATAAAGAAGTTCACAGTTTCTAAAACACAACATCCATTTCATCACCTGGTAAAGACCAAGTGGAATGTCACCTGAACTGCAGAAATAGTTGAGCATTTTTAAGTAAATTACATAAATTACTGAATCAGTTACAGAACATGGAGGTGTTTGACATTTGCATTATTTGGCCTAACTAGAGCAGAAGTGCTTTTGGAAAGGAGACACAAAGCAAGCTTTTCCAAGAGAACACACAGTTCTTACTGGACAGTTTAATACCACTGATAAAATAGTAGTAATTTTTTTCCTCTTGTGCTAGAATCCTATTTCTACAAAAGCTCATGACTGAAAAGACCCAGGATAGCCCAGAGACCAAGGGAAGAAATACTACCTAACATACAGAAACCTCAGTTACAGAGATCTGAGATACTGTCTGCAATCTGTTAAGTTCCTTCCACGCTGTTTCCCTGAAGAGTTATTAATTGTAGAAATGAATGGATATATCTCACGGCTGTAACAGCCTTTATTCATTAGATCACATGGCTAAGATAAAATATTTTTTCATTTCCCGACAGCCTGTTTGTGAAAGAGCAGGTCCACTCATGCCCCTTATGTCCCAACTCATGTTTGAGATCTATACACCAGTTTCGCTAATTGAAGCATTCATTAAAAATGCTCAGTAGTCTGTGAACGTGAATTAAATGTCTGACTATACAGAAGATGACACGCCAAATTCATGGTCATTCCAGAAATCTCAGATCTTGCTCTTCTACCACTACTCCTCCTCTTTCTGAAACTCAGCGGGGACAACCAAAAATGTGACACAGCGCAACTCTGTCTTAAAAAAATCTCTGTAGCATAAGGATGTGAAATCATAAAGCTAACAATCACAGTATAGGCACAAATGAACAAATCCAAACTTGCATGATACTTGGCAAGTTTCACACTATTTAATAACCTGATGTAACCTTGTGACCATACACTCTGGCATCCTAAGATCCTCGGTTTGTTAATTTGAGTGCAACAGCTGCGAACAGATTTTTTTAAAAAACACAATAATTTAATTTAAGAAATACTACTGACAGAAGTCTACAGCAACTCTTCGAAAATTGTTTCAATAGTTACTATTTTAAAACTACACACAAACACACTGCAGTGCTGTTTGAGGATATGTCTGGCTTTAGCTTCTCCTTACTTTCTGGCTACTGCATTGTCACCAGATCTGTACTTCCCATATAGGTACTTAATTACTGTGATCACATTACCCCTTTACTTTAGTAAGTGATATATTGATATTTTTATATATATATATATATATATATATAAAAATATCAATATATCACNTATATATATATATATATATATATCTCCCTAAACAGGCTGTTGTAAGAATGATTAAAGACAAGGAAACATTTCTTGTAGTTCTTTTCAGAACCCTCTCCTATTTTTCCAACATCTTTTTGTGAGGATCATGCTAGAACTGTACATGCCATACCAACAGTAAGTACAGTAACACTAAACACAGAGCCTGCATCTTACGTTCAACACTCCACTATTTCACATGGAGAAAACTCATCTTTTTGGCAGATCATCTGTATCTGATCACCCAACAGTGACCCTAAGTCTATTTAAGAATTATTGCTTCCCATTCCCCTACCACATATAATTGACTTTCATTCCTGGTTCTTCCTTACATTCATGATCTCACATTTGGCTGAAGTGAAATGCAGTCTCCTTACATGCAGGTTATTACATGTTGCTGGTGATCCTACCCTATTTAACATCCTAGCAGTCTTTAACCTAGTTTTTTGGGAGCAGTAGCATAAATTTCTTCTAAACCACTAATAACCAGTACAGGAACACAGAAGCACATCCACAAGATCCAGTAAAGATTCAATGCTTGGTAACAATTAATTGTTCTCAATATCTTGAGGTCTGCAACAACTGAGTAAGTTATTACTTATCAATCAGTAATTCTCAAGGAGAAGGAGGACAAGAGCAATCACCCAACTGAAAGAACTACTAAAGCTAGTGAAAATCTGTATGAACAGTTTTGGTAATTTGCAGGCCTTTAATACCAGGCTGGTGCTGATTGTTCAGGCCATCCTACTTACCCCTGCATGTACTGGCACAGCACTGCCAATCATCTTCACTTCCCTAAACTTTGACTTCTAACAAACCTTGCAGCACACAATTCAGAGAACTTCTCAGTCAGCTCCTTTGGCACCTTCCAGTGTCAAATTATTCAGACTAGCTAGAAAACAGCAGCAACTGCTGATGCTAACATTGCTACCCCAGTGACCAAGGACCACAATGTTCTGCACACAGCCACGAGGGTATTTCTTGGATATATCAGAGGAAGGCTCACTTTCAGTTCAAGTACAGCATCCCAGGAATACAGCTGTACTACCTACACTGCACTACACTGAGCTGATGGGCTACCTAGGAAGAAGAGGAGTATCAGGACTATTTTGCCTACAGCTCTTTCGTACTTGGGCACACAGCACAAGACACAAACTGGCTTCAGCAACAGTGAGCCTGCCTTCGTGCAGGGCTTATTAGCTTGGGCTCTCCAGCTGACAGATTCAACATAAAGATTGCTTTTGAACCACACAACTGACTGCAAACAGACTATCTACATCTGTGATGTCTTGTGCTCAAACTAATAAACTGCATTAGACCTAGCTTATGAGGCAGCTGAGATGTGGACATCAGGTACCATGTATTCACAAACCAGAGAACCTGTGTGCAGCTTATTCAGAACTAATTTTACTCATATCCAACTTATTTATATAAATAGTATTATGTAAAATAAACATTCTTCTACATAGTAAACTACCCCATTAATTCATCAGCTTCACTGTCCTCTGTGGAGAAATGACTTCTTGTGTTCTATTATTTTTTTCATGCTTTCTAGCTTTACACTTAAAAGGGAGGAATTAACAGCTGTGAACATACTTGGATTAGCACTGATAAATTTAACACAATCTCATTGTACAGAGGATTGCATTTCCATCTCAACCTAAATTATGTCTTTTCAAGAATATGACCTTTTTCAGCTGTAGATTTTGAATATCAAGTTATGAACTGCTTAGGAATACAGATCTCTCCAACTGACTTGCTCAGAGTCATGTTTCATTCTGTAGAAATCTGACCATTTGCAACCATATGTAGTTTAGACTTTATTTCACTTCAAATAAGTAAATCTATCACCATGTAAGATTATTATATTGAACAGAACATAATCTTTCTAAAAACTGCAGAAAACAGCTTCCAAGTTTCAACATGGATTTTTTTTTTTTTTGCACTTATGGAAATGAAAGAAGAGAGCTTAGTAGCATACAGTACTAAAATGCATAAACTCAAAAATAAATGTGCTTCTCAAAAATGAATAAAGTGTTTCTCCCACCCAAATACTTTTCAAGAAGCTGTGACAGCTAGATGGGGGAAGCTAAATGGTATAGACAAAAGGCAAAAACATAGATGATGAAGAAAAAGCTCAAGTCATGCATTGGCTTGTATAGCATTTGGCTGTACTCAGCTAATTCCCAAGGTAGTTTCCTTCAGCAAACATTAGCAGCTCCAATCTCAGCCTGGAGAAATGGTAATAGCATCCTCTACACTCTAAATTGCAATGCAGGACATTTGTCTTTTCCCAAGCTGACTCTCAGCTGCAGGTTTTGCCTCCTTCCAACTCCTGACCCCTGAAGATTCCCTTAAATTCCAGGCTTCTTTCCCAAGTCTACATTTTTATGGCTTCAATAATAAAGGGAGTTTGTTTTAAAATAAAAAGATTTAAAACAAATGTGTTTATTTGTAGTAAGTTTCCACACATTGTGGTAGGTGAGCTATATCTCTTGGAGATGTGTTCAGTTTAAAGGTAACATTCATGACAACCACCATGGCTGAGAGATTGCCAAAATACTTACCTTCACACAAAGAAAGACCATTATACTGCAGATGGGGAACCAAAGCAAGGATGCTGGGAACTTTGTGCAGCTTCTGGCTAGCCAGAGTCACACTGTTTTAAAAGAAGTTTCCTGAAATCCACTCATGACAAGAAAGGACCTTCTTTCAATCTTGGCATGCATCAGGTTCCATTTCAAAATCTTTAAAATACTTTAAAGGTTGCCTGGGGGTCTTTTTTGGCACATAGTAGGAGAGTTCTGCAAAACCCTATCCACTTCCAAGCCAACAAGATAAGCTTTCTCATCAGAGAAGAGAAAAAAGACAGGGGAAAAAAGGCATTCTCCTCCTCCCCACAGCCCCACCCTGGTGTTACTCAACTCAAAAGGAAATGGAGTAAAACATCTTAATTTGAGAGAAACTTTACTGTGTGGGAGGGACTGAGTCTAAGACCAACTGTATTTGGAACATAACACAAAACCCACCTTTTCGCAAAAGCCTTCCCCCAATGATGAGCCGGCATCCTTTCATAGCCAGATAATGATCAGCATGAAGAGAAAGAAAAAGAAAAGAAAAGAAAAGTAAAAAGCAAATGAAGTATGAAAGTGTGGGTAACTGAAATATTTTTGACAAATGTTAGATTTATCCAGCATCTGCATAATTACGGAGACCTTAACATTCAGAGCATTAGAAACACACAAGGCAGACTATAACCAGTTTTTATACTGATTAAGATGCCAACAACTGAGAAAAACCTGGAAGAGACAGAATCTCCATTCAAAAAAAGCTGAAAAACATTAAGGAATTAGAATGCCCCCAAAAAATCCATGTTTACAGTAAGTAGGAAGGATTCTTTCTACAACAGAAAGGACAAACGGTATCAACATGTTTTAAAACTCTCATCATCCAAATGAATAAAAGGTAATCTTACAAAAGCCTCTAGGAACGTTTATTACCTTAGCCGTTATCTCATCTTTGTATGAAATATTACAACAGGACACTACAGAATTTCTCTGAAAGCTGTTCAGATCTGTAACAATCATGGAACTATGACCAACTAATGAAATTGCTCCACTACCCTAACTTGGGCAACTGACATAAATAAATAGTAATTTCTGGCTGTATGTTTCCCATCAATACTTATCAGGAACCATATAATGTGTTTTTTAAAAATACTTTAAACATAGGGAAACCGATTTCACTGCAGCCCTTCCTAACAATCTGTTGTATTTTCTCATTTATGATTAACATCTTAAGAACATACAAACTGACAAATACTCCTCAATGTAAAAGAAAAAAGGTTAGCCCTAAGGATACTCAGAGGTAGTGTCTCATTGCACAGATGTATCAGTGAAACTGCACAGTAGGGCATCCAGTGACTGCTGACAAAAGAATTCTACTGAAAAGTCAAAACACAAATTTCTGGCAACCACCAAGAGGTGTCAAAGCAAACACTCAACCACAATTGTCTATATACCAGTTACTGCTTTGGAAAACTCCAAGTCATCACGCATTATAAAATACTACATTATTTTTCTATATTATAAAATGTGAAGACATCAGTTGAAGATGTTCTGTACTTTCCTTATTTTACTTCCATTCTACCACTGACCAGAACACAAATCAAAACACAAAGAAAGATGGATTTTGTCAGACCCAGTATATCCATACTGGTCTGCCTGCATATCCAATTCCTTGATTCCAGCACATATAATTAAAGGGAAGGTTTCAGACTAGCTTTTTACATAATCATTCTTAAAGGTGAACAGTCATGGCTTCCATATCACAAAATCATTAATGCTGTTCTACAAAGTGAAATATACAACACAGCACAAAAGTTATCAAACCATGAAGGTAGATTCACTGATGTGCACTACAGCCCCACCATCATGGATGCTGTGATCAAATGAAACAACTGAGTGGGTCAAAACTCAGTAAGGGAGACAAACAGAGAGTACGTTGCACCTGCTAAAAGAGAGAAAATGTTAATTTGGATGCTTCTGTTGTCAAATTGTGAAGAATTCACTGTGTAGTTTTCAGCCTACCATAGTACTCATTCAACTGGTATGACACTTCATGAAAATGAGTGGCTAGTTTAATTAGGTCATATTTGCCAAACAACCAGTTTAAAGGAAGAATGTGAAGAGTAAATACAGTCTCTAGCATACACAGGCTATACCTCTTGACACATTCCAAATTCTCCCTAACCTCAGCAGTGACAGAAAAACGAAGGAGAAAAAACAGGAATTAACAGTCAGAACAAGGCAGCTACATTTCAGAGAACAGGCCCAGCTGATGAGCTGACATACAGGAGACTTTCACTTGGCAGAGGGAGCATTGCTACCCAAAGCAACACTTGCATGCTCACAATTCCGGCCACAGTTCAGCAGCAGAAAGTGCCAGTGACAAGTGCACCATTGCCTTGAAGATCAGTGGGAGAACCTCAACAGCAAAGCACTAACAGGCTTCAGAAAATAAATAACGCTCCCTTTGCAGATATACAAGAGTTTTCTCCATTTATAACCACTACAGCCTCAACCAATATATCTGACATCATTTGGTTCATACTCTGTACAGTATATGAAAGAGAGTGAATCTGTAATTCCATGATTAGCACTGAACAACAAAACAGTGAAGAAATCCTGCTTATATAATCAAAAAGATAAGTCTGGTGTCAGTTAGAAAAGCTTTTTAAAAGCTCTTTTGTTGCTTCACATTATCAAGATCTGACATTTATCATATCTTTCCAGCCAAACTTTCTTTACTGCTGATTAAAATGGATATTTATTGACATCAGCCTGGGGAATAATAGAATATGGTTGGCTCTTCAGCTATTTTTCATCAACAATCCTGCCAACTAAGTTGTTTCCAGAATCATCACTGTCAGTGATTACATACTAAACAAAAAAACCCCTCCACAGTTGGTTTTCAAAGACCACATTAAGCTTGCAGACAGAAAACTTTTTTTAGGCTTTAACCCTGCAGGAATACATTTTATTTGAAAGTTAATTTCTGTTTTGTATGTATATATACACACACATGAAGCGCAGCTAGTTGCTGCTTTACTGGCCAAGAAGTCTTCCTTAACCCAAGGGTTTCATCCAGCAGACTGACTGGAGTGTTATCATAGGTGTAGTCAGTACCTTTCAGCTTGTGTTTTAAGAGCAGCAAGCATCATACATTCTAAAGATTTTTAGTGGCAGATGATCTCCACACTAAGCAGAGCCAACCTTGATATGCCATGAGCCTAAAAAAAAAGTGACCTCCATTTTTGATCTGGCTGACATCCGTGAAGCAGCATTACTTAACTGAGAAAAGGAAGTTGCAGACACACGCTACATGTATATCGTATGAAATGAAGATCTGGAAAGACAAATGCTTCCAGTCTTAGAAGTTCTTTGACTTGAGTCACCTGAGATGTGCAGTCATGCCTTTTGACTAGAATTAAAATGGAGAACTGAGCAGACAAGAGTATTAGGTGAGTAGGTAAGAAAGACTACGAAGAAGTCTACAAAGGTTAGGGTATTAAACTCCCTTCTCTTCATTTATTATCTTTCAATAATTTCTGCAGCTGTGTTGTTTTTCAAATTGTTACTTTTAAGGCCACAATTTAAGTCACATTCAGTGATGCTAATAAAATATATGAGCTAAGTTTGACTTTTTAATAATTTCTGGAGTAAGGTTCTGTAGCTTAGTTTTTCCGAGTTACTGAAATAATGTAAAAAAGAGTAAAAAAAGAAGTTAGTTTCCAGGAACAGAAACACAGTAGTGCACCTTGCACAAGTTGTGCAGTAATATATCTCTGTTTGTAGTTGTGGTACAACTCAAGTTATCTTATCCCTGGGCTGCTGTACTATGACTAGCTTAAAGCAAAAGAAAAATATTAGTATTTCCAGCTTTCTCCACCTGAACTGGACATTCCCATCCTCTCTTCTGTGTCAGTATTGGCAGACACATAGAATGGAGATAAACCCACTTGTCTTATGGGCTGATTTCAGGCATATTAGGGAGCTGACCAGACTCGTCATACAGCCCCACAGTAATTAGTGCTGGCATGAACCCCAGGTGGGAAGCAGCAGTCAAGGCTGACACCCCTAGCAGCCTCCTGTCAGTTCGAGCTGACAGTGAAACCAAATGATTAAACAACATGGCACAAGCTGTTTAGCAGAGCTAAAGAATTAAGCTTCTCACTTCAAAATGTGAAAATACTAGCAGTCAGTGACTCACAACATCACACAACCTAATCGGGTTTTTTTTTAGTACAAACATATAGAGTACTGGAACTACCAGGCAGTAAGAAATGCACAAAAGCCATTTTCCTGCTCTGTGAAAGTTTGTAACTAAAAATGTATCCTAGACAAATTCCTCAAACATTTCATTTCTAGCTATTTTACCACCTTCATCTAATGTGATTCAAGCATTTATGACAACTGGTGAAAAATACAGAAGAACATAGATGGTCCCTGCAGAAGAAAAACTACCCCAACTCTTGGCTACAGGCAAGATTTCCACCTCAGTCTCTTCTCAGAACTACCCAATGTGGATTTCATGCTACGGAAGAAAGCATTCCAACTACAGATCTATCTGTAACAGGAGAAGACTGATAAATAATATCTAAAATAATGCAAGCTTGCATATTGTCTGCAAATGCTCTAACGCATTTCATAGCTACTTGGTAACAAACCAAGATCTACTGCACTAACCTTCATCTTGAATTTTTGAATCTAACTCTCCCTTACTAAGCCTTTTAAAATAAACACTAAAAAACTCCCAAACACCTAAATTAAGATACTTCTGCTGCACAGAACCCTTCTATACAGGCTTGTAGTACAATTGCCATCACACTGGCATTTTTCAATAGTAAATGTTTCACATTAGGCACAGTCATGGAGATAAGAGAGTATTTTAGTCTCGCTTTTCCTCAAATTACTTTGTTTTTTAATTCAGATTGGCCTGCAGTGCTAACACATGCAAAACAGCTATCTTTCCCCCTCAAAAACCCCACAGCTGTTCAAATTAAACTGTTTTAGTCAAGATTTTTCTTCTCTATTTCTTGCTCTTAAAAAGAATTTTACTGACCTCCATACCAACTGTATTTCCTTGTTTCTATCTAAAGCTCACTATAGTCTTCCCACCTTTGTAATTATTTTTAAATGAGTGTTTGTCCTTATCCCCACAGCCTTGCTCCTTCTGGTTCTATTTCTTTGTCACTGTTGCCCTCCATTCTGCCATAGGCACATTCCTTTGTACCTTCTCTTATCTCTGTCTTCCACCATTTATCTTATTTTCTCATTAAGTTTCCACTCTCTTTCCTGGTCTATCTTCTTTCCCTTCCTCCTCACTGCTAGTAAAACAGGTTTATTCATTGTTGTAACACCTAAAGGTGGTTCTTCTGTGTCTACCTTGTCTCCCAGTTTTGTATGAGAGTTCTCTGCTGCCTTGGTTGCTTTTTCCTCCCACATGCAGGTCATAATTCTGAAGATGACAAAAGATTTGATTCTCTCATTCATTTCTGTTCCCTACGCAGCTAGCAGCCATCGCTGCACAAGACATTGTCAGAGAAGAGCTGCTCCTACCTTCATGGTGAGAAGCCAGCTCATTGCAGGCCAACAGCCAGCTTCCAACTGTCCAAGTGTGAAGTTCCTACAATCACAGATCATCTGAGATGCCTTTCCTCTCAAACCCAGGTGACTCGGAGCCAAATTCTTCCATCTCAAAAGGCACTAAAGGTTGAATAGCTGCGAGTGGCTTTTGGAGAAAGTCACTGTCACAGTATTTCCACTTCGGCAGTACACGTCTCAGTAAGAAGTGGTATACACTGCCTTAAAAAAAATAATACCTGGAGTGCTGACAATTAGACCTTGCCTATTCAACAGGAGTTGCCAACTGCTGAATGTGGTTAACTGCAAGCACAGACAATGATAATTTACTCTCAAAATCATTCTGGAGGCTAACTTCATTTTCAAAACTGCAAGTATAGGCATGGATAAGCTATGATCAGCACACTTCAACCAGCTTCAACACCAGCTAGGCCTTTGTCAGCAGCAGCAACCTTCCAAGGAGAGAGAAGGCATTAAAGGGGTCCACAATCATAGCCCAAAGGCTAGCTGAATACCTCTTAAGCCTCCTTCCACTCAAGCTTCAAAGAGTCCTATGAATATTAACTATTTAGCCTTCTCTTATGTGAAAGAGAATCAAGGGCTCAATTTTCTTCTCAACACAATACACCCAGATTTGGGGTGGAAGAGCAGTTAGTTGAAGTATCACAATCGTCACATTTGGTATTAAAAGAGAGCCCTGGCATTCACAGTTGTAGTGGTAATTCAGACAGAGTAAATGTCACATTTAAATTTAGTTTTAAGCAAGGCTGAACAGAACGCATTTTGGTGGATTTCTACATAGATGATGGCCAGAGACAGCTTCCCGAGTATTGTACTGGGGCAGTAGTTCAATAGATTTGGTAAGCACTTGGATTAATCACTCCTTGTCAATACCACAACTTACAAGTGTTTCTGTGGTCACCGGCCCAGACTACAGCAGGCGAAAAATATGCCTTAATCTAAACCTAAGGCAATTCTTCTGAAAGACGATTCATGTATGTTAAATTATGAAGATTACTAAAGAGAAGTGTTAGACCAATATTTTGAAGTGGGAACAAGGTGCCTTAAACAGAACATTGAAATCTAACTTCAAGTGCTAGAACACACAGCTTGTGAATAATGTATCCCCTTAAGCACATACTAAGTCTTTCCACTGTTAAGTTACCCATAGCAAGTCTGAATTAATTACATTAGAGTGCCTGGACACTTTCTAAAATGATTTGCAGGGTGGCCTTCACACACATACATGGCACTTGAAAACCTCAGTCAGGTTTGCTTGTAGATGACAATAATTATCCAAATAAACTTTGTACAGTATTTTGTAGAGTATGCTACAACTTCCACTCTCCCTATGGCGTAGGAAGGGCTGCATAATATTGTAATAATTTTCTTCCACAAGGCAGGAAGCTCATTGAGATTTTACAACCAAATACGCTTATTTGGGTTTTTGCTCAATACAGCCCTTAGCCTGCAGGTTGCATCTAGTGCTAAAACAAAGATCACAGAAGTTAGAAGTGCCTATTATGTCAATAAAATCTAAATCCCCAGTAATGCAGTAATTGTTCCATGCAGCATGTTTTCTAATGCTTTGTCTGGTCTTGTTTTAAACAATGGAGCTACCAACACTCTTCTTGGACTATTTATGGTCTTGAACAATCCAACAGTTTTTCCTGATCTTAAGTTTCCACTTTTCTACACCAGTTCAAAACATAAGCAGTCTTGGGGAAAAAAAAAAAAAAGAAAAAAAAAGCCTCCTCTGTCAAGCTTAGCATCTGTCTTCTAAAGATTATCAGATAGCCTTCACAGAAAGCTAAATACAAAGTTCACTATCAACTCATTTTAGATTACAGTGACAACTCCCCTTTGTTTATCATCTATGGACATGTCAGAGCCTATGCAGAAAAATGGTTAGACAGGATACACCGGGATCGAGTAAGTTTTAACTTAAAAGAAATACAGCTCTTATGTGCAGAAAGGGAGTCTCCTACTGAGCTTCATTTGTGGTTATCTGCTCATGTGGTAGGACTACATTTCCTCTTTTTTTTCCTTCTTCCTTTACCACGCAACTCGTGTGATTGTTAATTTAATATTTAATTCAATCTTGTAAATAAAATGT
>WBNM01000675.1:0-43806 GCA_013399055.1 Ramphastos sulfuratus | reverse complement strand
GGGGGGGGGGCTGGGGCGGGAGGAAGAAATGAAGAGCAGGCTCTCTTATTTGGAAGATAACTCCGATAAAGAAACCCTTTTTATGTCAATCTGAACAGGTGACTAGTCTAACAGAGTCGTTATCATCAACAACCTTGCAAATTAAGCAGGGAAGAGGTCTATTATCTAGGTCACCTAGCCCACCCCTACCAAGGCTGAATTATTGCCATCTGTTTACCAGAAGTTTATTCTGCTGCTTTTAGTAGTAAGTTTGCATATTAGAAGAAGGCAGAAATCCACCCCCCCCGCAGATCTTCTCTTCCCCGATACCAACACAACAAACGCGATCCTCGCTACCAAGAAACACTCGAATAAAGCATTTACAGCGAGGACTCTGGGTTTGGGGGAGGGATGCCTGCAAATGCTACTGAAAAGGCGAACCATAATGATAGATGCTAAAAAAACAATTAATTTAAATTAAACCGGCAAAGTGGGTACACTACAAGCTCGAAACGGCTAATGACAAAGCTCCGCAGTGCGATGTCCATCCCGGACGGTCAGGGCCCGGTAGCCCCGGGCCGCGCCCCAGGCCACCGTCCCCGGAGCCCGCGGTGCCGAGGAAGATGGGGCGCGGGCCGGTCCCCACCACCACCACGCCGGCGGTACTCACGTTCTCGGTGTCGCGCTCGTTCACCGTGGGCAATGGAGTCCGAGTGGACATTTTACTTCACTCGAGCGGCAGCGCTGCCCGCGACGGCGGCGCGCACACACACACACGGGCCCCCAGGCCGGGCTGCGCGTCTGCTCGGAGATGGTGGTCGCAAGGAGCCACCATGAAGGACGAGGTGACTGGCGGGGGTCGGCGTCACGTCGGTGCCCCCCAACCTCCGGCGGCGCCCCACGCCCGAGCTAGATCCCTTTCAGGGAACGGAGCAGTCTCGCCCCCTCCGAGTCTTCCGGGCTCATCCTACAGCCAGGCCGGGGTCCGCGGGGGTCAGCAGCGGGGAGCGGGGCGCGTCATCAAGCAGGGAGGGATGGAGCCAGGGGAAGGGAGGCGGTGAGGGAGCGGCTCCGCGAAGAAAACGCAGGGCGGGCGGGGAGAAGGAGGAGGAGGCAGCAGGGCGTCGCACAACTAGGCTGTTCTCGCCGGCCCCGCTCCGCTGCAGCCCGAGCACCGCGGCTAGCGCAGGCCCGCCACCGAGGGGACTCCCGTCTCCTTCCGCCGCCGCGGCTCCGCTTCACCGGGCCGCCGCTCGCATCCCAGCCAACCCGCCCGCCCCAGGCTCCGAGAAGGCCAGCACCCCGCCGGCCGCGGCCGAAAGCTGGGGAAGCTGGGTGCCCGCCCGACGCTCGCCTGCTTGCCCCCGCCCCTCCGCCGCTCCCGGACGAGCCAAGATGGCCGCCCGGCTTCCTCTGCGTCGAGCCCAGCTCCGACATGAACCGGAAGGGCCCGCCCCCAACCCGGCCGCACCGGGGAGGCCGGCGCCGGCAGCTTGTTGCTAGGGTCCGTGGCGGGGCGGGAGCACCGTGGAGCCGGGATGGGCTCTTCCTTCTGTAGTGACACCCTGTACTACCACGCACCACACACGCCCCCACTTTTGCCCGTACTCTGGGGATCGGTCAGCGGGAGTGATGCCTGTCCCCGAGCCTCGGCTTGGAGCCTCACAGGCAGCGCTCAGCAGCTCTATGCTCCCACTGCCCGCCGGAGTACCCCTAGGGTGGCGCGGCCTGGAAATGGGGGGCTGTCGCTTAAACAGGCCTTCGGAGACTTGCGGGACCCCCGCACTGCCCCAGGCGGAGGAACGGTGTGAGCCGGGGCGAGGAGTTCAGGTGCTGGAGAGCACCGTGAGGACAAAAGAGGATGAAGCCGTGCAGGGTGGCTGAAGAAACGGCAGCACCTGTTCCGCGGGGATGCGGTCCACAGTCGGAGAAGGGACGCAGGCACTGAGCCTACAGCCGGCAGAGCAACACTAACTAGCATGTGTCGCCTAGAAACCTGTCTGCTGTACAGTGGCTTTCGGGGTTCGGGCCTCAGGTCTGCTGCCATAGCATGTCCTCCCGTTCCTGGAACTTCCCCAGCCCGGAAGATAGTGTGCCGTAGAGAAGGGAGCTCAAGCGTGGGGAAGGTCTGAGGCTGGTGATCGCAGGGCTCAGCCGGTGCTGGCAGGCACCCTTACAGTGGCGGCACGGCATTTCCGTAACGACTTGATGCTTAGTTCATGTGGCGGAGGAGGGTGGAAGCCTCGGCTGTCAAATCATGCTTTGTATATCCCGTAGTTTCTCTGCACAAGCCTTTGAAAATGTACAAGGAAGATCTTGGTATTATGGGAAGATCCGATTGTGAATTAAAATTGAGAAAGAGGAGTGATTTGCATATATTCAGTATATAGGTAATGTAGAAACGTCTGTTTTTACAGAGAAGATAGGAACCTCTAGAAAAGGAAAAAAATTATAGATCTGGTGGAGTTTGTAGAAACTTGGCATCTTTGGGGACCTGGCAACGTAATAGTAACATTTTCTGTTTATAAAGCATAGATTATCTGACAAACTTTATGTCTCTTATAAATATTTACCAACTATGCTTTGAAATCTTTCCTACAATGTGGGTAATATTTTGCTTGCTTTAAGAGACATGAACAAGAAAACGTAGCCTTTGAAAACTGCACAATAAGGAAGTTGCTCCTCTGTTAACTTCATCATCATGACTACAAAATGCTCCACAGTACACCTGACCTGTGGAAGGCGAAACCCCACATGCTTGTATGTTCCTTCTTCACTCTCACGCTAATGTCTTGCTCTGTGTCAACAAGAATTTTGGATTTGAATACTCACCTCCTGTGCGTACATATACATCTGTGTGCATGTGTGCTCAGACAGTCCATACTTGTGGGAAAGCTGCTGTCTCTGTCAGCAGACATGACACTTTGCACAGAGGAAGGAGTGGGATTTGTCTCTTATCTGGCTTGCTAAGGTCAGTCATAAAATCTTAAAGCCGGAGAGCATATCCAGATTTCACAGATTTACAGATTGCATCAGGTTGGAAGGGACCCTCAAAGGTCATCTTGTCCAACCTTACCCCTGCAGTCAACAGGGACACCTTCAACTGGATCAGACTGCCCAAGGCCTCAAGTCTGATCTTGAATGTTTCCAGGGCCAGGACCTCAACCGCATCCCTTAGCAGCCTGTTCCAGTATTTTACCACTCTCATTGTAAAGAACTTCCTCCTTATGTCCAACCTAAATCTATCCTGCTCTGGTTTAAAACCTTTGCCCTTCATCCCATCACTACATACCCTTCTAAACAGTCCTTCCCCAGCCTTCCTATAGGTCCCCTTCAGATACTGAAATGGAGGGATATGTCTCCCATGAGTCTTCTTTTTTCCAGGCAGAACAGCCCCAACTCTTTCAGCCTATCTTTGTAGGAGGGATGCTGCATCTTTGTGGCTGCCTTCTGGACCTGCTCCAGCAGGTCTATGTCCCTCTTGAGTTGGGGGTCTCTGCTTTTGCCACAGGGCTGCTGCTTCATCTTTTCAGTTGCCAGCAAGGCATGTTCTTTGCAATGTATTTGTTAAAAAATCATAAATTATTTTTGACAGAGTCAGAAAACAGCAGATGAAGGTTTACACAGGTTGTTTACTAGAGTAATGCTCTCACCCTGCACCCATAGACACTCCAGCCAGCATGGGATGGCTGAACTGCAGGCATCAGAGCAGAGGAGCAATTTGCAGAGTTTGAGCAGCACACTAAGCTCAGTAATGCTGTCTGCATCTATAGGTTTGCCTGTCCTGAGCCTTGACAAAACTGATCTGTGGAAGTTCTGTGCACAGGCATGAAGAGGTATTAAAGTAAGCTAAGCCTGTGTTGCCATTCCATGGAAGCAGTGGTCACTCAGATAAAATCTGAACTGTACAATGGTGAATAGTTAGATGAAAATCCTAGGCCTGCTGATGTAGGTTTGGGAGTTACCCGCCCCCCCCTTTTAAAATGACCCAGGCTAAAACTCAGTCAACTGGAAGTTTAGATGAAGCTATATTTACAGCTCAGCACAATATACAAGCAGATATATACACTATATACAGGAATATTTACAGAAATATACAAAGTAAAGGTAATACAGAAACACAACACCCCTCCCAGAAATCAGAGACCCCAGGAGGGGCTCCCAACCACCCTTCCACCTTCTCCCCACCCCTATACCTTACCCCAAGGTTTTGAGGATCGGTCAGAGGAGGAATTAAAAGAAAAAAAAAAGTGGTTAGTGAAGTTATTCAGCAGAGAGGAGAAGCCAGAAGTTGCTAGACCGCCCCAGATGCTGTGCCTCCGAGACTGCTGCAAGCCCGACTGACTTATCTTTTGTTTTGAGTACTTATTCCTGAACATCTCAGCAAGCCTATGAGTGAAGTAGACATCACCATTGTTTCCTTTTCACAGCCTATAATATAATTTTCTCTATTAAAATATTCCAATTAGCTCAAACCAGCACACCTGCTGATACAATAGTTCTGCTATTGCTCTCTATAAAGCCCATTTTTAATTCTCACAGTCCAAATTTAAAGAGGTTGGAAAGGGGATTGTGGGGGAGGACTGTTTATGTCTGAATTTCAGTCATGTTTCTGACCAATAAAATTATTTTGAAATAAGAACTTTTGAAGAAATGCTTGAGACCATAAAAATAGTGTCAGCTAATTTTGCCATCTTATTGGCAATAAGCAGCAACGTTGATTAGTGCTGTTTTTTCCAGGTAGCGAAACTTGCACTGGAAATGGGAAACTGCACAACAGCTACTTTCTGTTTTCTCTTTCTTCTATTTAAACAGACAGGTTCATTATTTCAAAGGGGTTTGTTTTTTTTTTTTTTATCCTTAGAAATTGAGCCGTAGTAAAAACACCCAATTGCATAGGATTCATATTTCTTTGTTTCCATAAACATTCTGCCATATTATCAGGTACTATTTAAGCTGTATTCACAAATGAGAATGTGACTTTTTTTCCTAGCAGAAGGCTCTCAAAACTCAGAAAGCAGTCTGATAATTGAATTGTGCTTTCTGGTCCTTGTACTATCAATAGTGATAGTGACTGGTTTTGTAAGGGGGATTTAGATGACAGCGTTTGTATGTTACCCAGAATAGGCTGCAACTTGTGCTTTGGGATGTACTGGCTACAGTGCTAACAGTTGTAAAAACTTGGGTTTGCCAGTAGAATTGGAGAACATAACTCAAAGACATGTAGGAAGCAGATCTGCTAATTAAGATGCCATTTTAATGTCACTCTTTTGGCTGTCACCACACACAGAAAATGAAAGAAAATTATACAAAATTACATCATTGTGGTGGAGAATTTAGATTTTTTTTTCTTCTGGACATTAAATGTCACACTATCTTAACACTGCACTGCATAGACAGACTAGACTCTAACTGTTTATGGTCAGAGCAAAGAATGTTGGAACTGATTGCAATTGCTGGACAAAACATAAGGATTGATATTAATATATTTGAATGCACAGGTTTTGAGTCTTAATTTTAGAAGAAGGATTGCAAATGCAAAACTGACAGGAATTTCTATTCTCACCTCACTTTAAAGGCTGGAGCCTGAAAGACATCTGTTGGAAGAGGCAAGTAGAGAATCAGCTAATGTAATTCTTAGAGCTGCTTCACTGTGCACTGCAGCTGTGACATCAGCTGGGAATCTGCCAAAATATTAGATCTTTTTAGTTAATTCAAAAATATCAGTTTGGGCTAATACAATTAGTTGTGATGTGACTTCTTGGTGTTTCTTTAAGCATTTACAAAACACATTTTAAAATGTGTTACATCCACAGGATCTAACCAGTATTATTCATTCTATTTCTGGCACCTTGGGTTTTTTCCTTGTAAAATTCTAAGACAATCCCACACAGTGGGAGAATTCCAGGACTGTTATATTGTCAATGTTACCTTTAAAACTAATGTCCTTATTTGTGCTTGAAATCATTATTTGTATTTGTTTTTAGAATTTTCTCTTCCACAGAATATATAATTTTAACAGTATTCTATAGTAGGAAGAAGTGTGTGATTTTGAAAATGGCAATGGCAAAGATATTGATAGAAAAGGACTGATTGCTGTCTGCAACAATACTCCATTAGAATGAGACCCAAGTGCAACCCACTGCAAGGCCAAGGCAAAATGTGGTTTTTGCAGCAAACAAAGGAGAGAGAAAAGATTTTCATCCTCAATTTCATGTCCAGCAGGGAGTGAGATCTGAAAGACGGGAGAAGATTTTGTATGTGTTGACTTCTTGCTTTGATCCGTGACCATTTAACTTCTGAACTTGCCTTTCCATACAGAAGAGCAAGTCCCTGGACACAGCAGAGTGGCTATAGCAATGCAATTGCTCTGCATTCCTCAGGTACTAGACAGGTTCAGGCACTGAGCTGCGACTATGGAAACCAGGAGCAAACAGTGATGGTTCCTGAACTGCATTCCTCATTTAATTTCTTGCCTGTAAGGCTGAGCACGCTGTGCTTTGCCTGCAGAGCCATATAGCATGGCGCATGAGATGTAAACTTTCATGATGTGAATGCTATCAAGTGCCTGAACTGCCCTAATTCCACCACCATTTGATGCAAATGCTTATATGGTCTGGGACAGAACCACACTGCTCCAGAGAGCTGCATGCTCTGGAGCACTGCTCTCATGGATTGACACAAGAACATAGCTTAGAAAAGTGAGAGAACCGAAAATACACCTTTAGGTTTCCATAACCCTGATGCCTTGTGAGTTACAAAGGAAATACAAAGGACAAGCATCCAGTTGGTGATGATGCTAGCTCAGAATTTAACTCTATGTGTTTGAAGTTAAAATAGGTGTTTCACAATAATCCTCCCATTCCTACTAGTTCATGACCCCAACAGAGCTGTGTCTTAAACATAAATCCTTTCAGGTGCTTTGCCATCTGAGTCAGGCATGTTACTGCTCCTCCTGTGCCATTTCCTGTGTGGCTGATACTGAATCAAAGACTCCATTCACAATGATGGGAAAAGAATAGATGACTCTAGTGCACGTAATGTTTTCAAGCACAAATTAATAATCAGCGTGCCTGAATGTTAGTGGGAAGTAATTGTTTTGTAGCTGTGAGATGAATTCCAGGGAGTCTGGGCACAGGTTATCTAAAAGTGGTATAGCCTACGCTTGTTTGAAAGGGAACATCTAAAATCGTCAACTGGCTAATGGAAAGTACACAGCTTTCCCAGGGCCCACGATAAGTCCCAAGAGCTGGATTTGGCTTCATGAAACCTGGCACAGGGTTGTTAGACATAGTTGCCTTCACCATCTCCATGTTCTCCCCAAAGCATCTGACATCCAACCTGCAGCTCCCACCTGTGATAACCATTTGTACCTTCAGTGGTTAGCGAAGCCTCTCAGCCGCCATCCCTGCTGGATATACCTTTCTCTGCTTTTCTCTAAGATGGACCCTTGATTGGCCAGGGACCTCCAGGTGTGTCTACATAACAGCTTAGTATACACCCAAATCCACACATACGTCCACCTTGTTTATACAAGAGTTTGCGTTAAGGTCCAAGCTTGACTACTGACCAGCCTCAGTAGTCTCTGGAGTCACCACAGGTGAAGACCCAGGTTCTTGTTCATACAGTTTCCAAAGCTTTACTAGAACCAAGCCCTGAAATGCCTTTGTGTGGATTTCCCTGAATAACTGGTGTTTGATTTAAATTGTATCTTTCATTCCAATATTGCCAGAGGCAAGGTATCTGTGAAAACTATCCCTCTGATTGTTCTTCCTCACCCTTGGAAACATTTGCTCTGGATATGCCTACTAATGACAGCTTCCAGCTATGGGATCTTTCCTGCAATTGTTTCATGGATGATGAAACTTACTCCCAACCAAGACTCAGCTTAGCCCACAGCCATCTCTTTAAGAGACTGAAGAGACTGGAATTTTAGGATCTGTCACCAAAAGGCACCCTATTCCAATCTGTAAACACTAGCATGCATGTTTTCTCTGATTAATCTCCACCTTTTGGGTTGTGCTACAGATAGCAGATATGAACATGGTATTCCAGCTGTAACCCAAATAAAGATGTGATATACCTTATTTTGCTGATGCCACAGCCAAGGAATTTGTTTAGCCCTCTCAGATACTGTAACTCTGAACTTTGGAATCTCAGGTTCACCCTTTTCAGTATCTCTGACCCTTCCTCTCCACATGCATTATCTCCTGTCTTGGAAACTATGCTTCATTATTCCTACAAGTATGATTTTTAACTTTAGTCATACTCAAATGTGTGTTGTTCTCCTGAACAGAGTTTTGCAAGCCAGTTTGCTCCACATCAGCAACACATCCTATACTTTCCACCTCTTCTTTCTGTCTTGATGTCATCTGCAAAGCTTATCAGTAATCCTTTTATTTCTTTACAATCCTGGGTAAAATATCAATTAGTGCAGATAAAGAACTAATTTTGCAGAGTTACACGACTATACTGCATTTTTCTGCATTTAAAAAATCATTGATAATTGGTTGCCACCTTGAAAATTCGCAGAATGTACCAACCATCCCAGTGTAGGAAAGAGCTAGAGGCAAAATAGACAACTCAGACTGAAAAAATCTGACTACTGGGGTGTGCCAGAAAGCAAAGGGAAGGGGTGAAAAAAATGAGGGCTCAACAAATGGCTGAAGGGTCACAATGAGCCAGACATGCCAGGGTGGCATTCGGGGAGCAGTGTCTGCTGCCTGCTGTACCCTAAACATCCTTCCAGGAACACCATGATGGTGTTTAAGGGATTAAGCAACCATTTTATGTGTGTCACATTTGGTTTATATTGTTCCTGTTTCTTAATCAACATGCCCTGCTGCAACAAGTTGAAGGCCTTAAAGAAGTCAATGTGCTTTACATCACCTTCATTACATTTATCACTTAATTTTGCAATCTCCTCAGTGAAAGATAACAAGTCAGTTTGAAAGGGTCTCTTCACATAAACTCCTGCTGATTGGCATTAATTATATTGCTCTCCCTTAACTTCTTGTTAATCTAGATCCATATGAGTCATTCCATTATACTGCTGGGACTCTTGTCAGGAGATAGGCCTATAAATACTCAGGTCTTTCTCTCTACCTTTTCCAAAACCTTTCCCAACATCTGCTTTCCTTTGGAGCTTCCCCATTGCCCAAAAAGTTACTGGAGATGACACACAGTTGTAGTGCTGTGCTTATGCGTTGCGAAACATCCTTGATAGTCACAAGATCACAGGATCACAGGGTGTTGGAAGGGACCCAAAGAGATTATCCAGTCCAACCAACACCCCTGCCAGAGAAGGACCATACAATCTACCTCAGGTCACAGGAATGAATCCAGACAGTCCTTGAAAGTCTCCAGAGAAGGAGACTCCACAGCCTTTCTGGGGAGCCCCTTCCAGTGCTCCCTGATCCTTACGGTAAATAAGTTCCCTCGTGTGTTGAGGTGGAACCTTCTGTGCTGCAGCTTAAATCCATTGCTCCTTGTCCTATCACAGGGAGCAAGTGAGAAGAGCCTGTCCCCTCTCTCCTGACAGCCAGCCCTCAGATATTTATAAACATTTATTAAATCCCCTCTCAGTCTTCTCTTCTCCAGACTAAAAAGTCCCAGGTCTCTCAGCCTTTCCTCATCAGGCAGTGTTCCAGTCCCCTAATCATCCTTGTAGCCCTTCGTTCGACTCTTTCAAGCATATCCATGTCCCTCTTAAACTGGGGAGCCCAAATCTGAAAGCAGTACTCAAGATGTCACCCTGGCAAATCCAGCTGCATTCTGTATTCTACTGAAACAAGGGCATTTGGAACAATGAATTAACTCTACAATTATGAACAACATTTGCAAAAGCATGGGAACAAAAATTTTGTGTACATTTTTATCTTGAGTTGCCACCTGGTACTATGGCTACAAAGAGTCTTTTTTAAATGCATGGATGATTTAAAAAAAGATGTATAGACCAGCCAGAGGGATGCATGGTACAGACAGGTTTCCAGTGGTGCTTCAAAGTGCCTTTGCTCTTCTAGAGATACACTGTCATTTGCCTTCCATTCTTCTCACACAATGACAGCAACCCAGGAGATGAAGAAATATTCCCTACTATTGTTACTGTAGATGTATAGTAACATCATTTTTTTTGTTTGTTAGTTTCAGAACACCAATGTGGTGACAAATACATAGCATATTTGGGCTTGTTTCATAAGAAAAGATGAACTGCTGATTATAAAGTATCTGCTAGAAGGTCAACACTTCAAATTGAATTGGAAAAATATCACAGTAGTGCTGTTGGCCCAGCCCTGGTTAGAATTCATATCATACAGGAACATAAAGATACATTTGGAGCCAAAGAGGATGTTTTATCATTATCATCTAAGCACAAGACAGTTTTCAAGATGCATAGAACAGAATTAATTAGAAGAAATGTTTTAATATTATCAAAATAAAAAGCAGCAATTAGGACTGTCATCATTTCAGGTTCTATATTCATCTGCATCTGTATTTACCTCAACAGGTATCTGAAATTGTTGGTGAGACCCAGGCTTACCCCAGCTGCCCCTGCAGTGAACTTGGCTGGTGCCCCCCAGCAGAGAAGACCTGCCTTGAGCTCAGGCTTTGGAGGAACAGGACATCTTCATCCCCAGAATAGCCAGGACACAGGCTCCGCTTCTTCCTAGCCAACAGGGCCAGTCACAGCTTAGCCTTTTTTTGACTGCTGACAATAAACATTTTTGGATTAGGTCTGTGGTCTGCATGAATCACATAGTTCTGTGTGACTTGCTTGATGTGCCTGGTGCTGTATAAACCTACGAAATGAATAGTCCCTTTCGGCAGTGAAGTCCATGTGTGCTGCAGGTATTCTCTGCGAAGAAAATTCAGCCTGCGGCATTCAGCCTGTGGCATACAGGAAGATTTTCCTCTGTGTATCATAGAGTTTTGCTCTGAATACCTTGCAGGGATTTTCTTTTCACTTGCTATGCAGCACCATGTGATTTACAGGCAAACATCTAACTACAACTATATTACATTAATTAACATTCATTGCTTTTCTTCCCTCTTGCCTTTCCGTTTTTTAGCCTTATGCTTCTGGGACTTGTTGGACCAAAGTTTCCTTTCACCATTCATAAAAATGCTTTCAGAATGGATGCAGCCACAAGTTGATGGGAGAAGGGCAGGCAGGGAGCCCTAGGAAGCCTTTTACCTGGGGAGTGCTGCTTTCAGGGGCTTTACATCCCTCCACAGCTCTCACTGAATGCCTTTTTTGCCACCTACCTTCTCCTTGGTCTGTTCTGTTTGCTAGTCTGGCAATGAAGTGCTAAGTCTTGCTGGCAGGATTTAGCTTTGCAAATATAGGATCCTGTTGAGCTAATAAATACTTCCAGTCATTGCCTGAGGTTGCCAACAGTAACATTCCCTTCCCCATTTATAGGAGATGCTGAATATGGCATTGGTACCATTAACACCTTTAACATTTGTCCCATTAACTTTTTATGCCCATAAAAGGATTTTTGTATTTTCTGCTGGTTCTGGTTTTACTTTCTTTTTGGCTACTGAAGGTTGAGCCACCTGAACATTGAGGAGCCAGCTCTTTAAATTTATTTTAAAACTTTCACAATAGTTGTAGATTTTTCTTCAATCTGATTTTGAAAAGCAAAATAATGTTGGAGAGAAACATGGGTGTATGACTTCAAATGCTTTAGAAGCCTTTTTTTATTTACCTTTTTTTTTTTCCCCCAGTAGCGAGATGGAAAAAAAAGAGAGAACCAAAACAGCCATGAAAAAGAGCCAGCAATAATTTTTAATGTAAAAGTTCTGAACAAATGAAAGATTCCTCCCTCCAGAAGCCAGCAGAATGGAGAGTGTGTTGCAGATTTCAAAAGATTTAGTAAATGCTTGCTCCTGTTTTTCAAACAGCTTTTCCTGAAACCACTTCCATGTGTCTACATGAACAGATTAAATGGTTTCAACCCCAGTAAGCAGAGAGATGGGTGCAGTGCTGTTTCCTGTTGCCTTACCCAAGGAGGTGAAGGGAAGGGTAATATCAGGTGGACTGGGGCAGAGTAGGCTGCAGGAGGCTGGCACAGGGACAGGCAGAAGGGAACACATGTGTGGGACATGAAGAAAGATCAGACAGACTGGAAAAGCCTGGATCTGAGGAATGGCAAATGATCTAGCTGCTGGAAAAACGTGCAGGCACTACCCCTGGGAGAATTACCCTTTAGAGTAAATGTGCTCCTCTCCTAAAGAAGATTTAATTGAGAAGCCACATTAGGTCCCACACTGGGTATGATCCTGCATGGTTAGAGATCTTGTTTCCTAATGCTATGTGGCTTTACATTTGGTTACTGCAGGGTGAGCCTCTAAAACACCCTTTAAGAAGAGGAAAATCATTCTACCTCCTTATATGAGGCAGATGAGCTGCTAGGACACTTTTCTGCAGAGGACATTGCTGAAGGTCTGAGGCGTCAACTCCAGCCACCCGAGACCACACCTGCACTCACCTGGGACCAAAGTCTGACTGCAATGAGTTGAGCAGTGCTGTTTGAAGGACATGAAAGGACTCTTTTAACAGGGCTGCCCTTTAGAGGAAAATTCACTGTTTCCACAGGGCTGTGTTTGCTCCATGTTTGTCATCCATTGCCATGACCCATAGCCCCCTGCATGGCATCATGCCATTAAATTTCAGGATCTCTCACAGGCCTTCTTCAGGAACACCCTTGAGAGACTGGGAGAGGATTTGGGAAATGCACTCTGTCCTCAACACACAGTGGTGCAGGGCAGATGGACAACACACCTCAGCAGTGCTGACAAATGCTAAGTACTCATCCGCACACATATGTGTGTGCATAAAAGAAAACCACTTTCTGATCCCTTCATAACAGACCCTTGTATTGGCTTTGGCTGAGATGGAGTTAGTTGCTCCCACAGCATCTTTCATAGTGCTATGTTTTGTAATGGTAGCTAGAAGAGTGTTGACACCACACCAGTGTTTTGGCTGCTGCCACAGCACTAGAGCTGTGCGTTTCTAACATTCCCCTCTAACAGTACACTGAGTGGGTGGATAAGATTTTGAGAGGGGACACAGCTGGGCCAGATGACCCGAGCTGACCAAAAGGGTATTCCATACCATATGACATTGGCTCAGATATAAAAGCCAAGTGAAAGAAGAAAGTGTGGGAACACTCACTGATATTGTCTGTCCTCCAGAGCAAGTGCGTATTGAAGTGTATTGAAGCCCTGCTTCCCAGGAATGACCCAACATTATCTGCTGATGGGAAGCAGAGAATAAGTCACAGCGACAGTGGACAAGGGAAGGGCAATTGATGTCATCTACTTGGACCTGAGTAAGGCATTTGACTCTGTCCCACATGACATCCTGGTCACCAAGCTGGAAAAACATGGACTGGATGTGTGGAGCACTGCTGGGTAAGGAATTGGCTGGATGGTGGCACACAGAGAGTGGTGATCAAGGGCACAATGTCCACCTGCAGACCAGTGCCAAGTGGCTCCCTCAGGGGTCAGTGCTGGCACCAGTGCTGTTTGACATCTTTGTCAGTGCCATGGACAGAGGAATCAGTGCAGCCTCAGCAAGTGTGCAGATGGCACCAAGCTGTGTGGCACAGTCGACTTGCTAGAGGGCAGGGATCCATCCAGAGGGACCTGGACAGGCTGCAGAGCTGTGCCCAGGCCAACCTCATGACATTCAACAAGGCCAAGTGTAAGGTCCTGCACCTGGGTAGGCACAATCCCAAGCACAACTCCAGGCTGGGTGGGGAATGGCTGAGAGCAGCCCTGAGGAACAGGCCCTGGGGGTCTGGGGTGATGAAAAGCTCAAGATGAGGCTGCAGTGTGAGTGCAGCCCAGACAGCAACTGTGTGCTGGGCTGCAGCAAGAGCAGTGTGGGCAGCAGGGCAAGGGAGGGGATTCTGCCCCTTTGCTCTGCTCTCCTCAGACCCCAGCTGCAGTCCTGTGTGCAGTTCTGGAGCCCCCAGCACAGGAAGGACATGGAAGTGTTGGAGCGGGTCCAGAGGAGGCCACCAAGATGCTGAGAGGGCTGCAGCAGCTCTGCTGTGAGGACAGGCTGAGAGAGTTGGGGCTCTGCAGCCTGGAGAAGAGAAGGCTTCCAGGAGACCTTAGAGTAGCCTTCCAGGATCTGAAGGGGGCTACAGGAAGGCTGGGGAGGGACTATTGACAAGGTCTTGCAATGCCAGGACAAGGGGCAATGGGTTTGAAGTGGCAGAGGGGAGATTGAAAGTGGATGTTAGGAGGAAGTTGTTTACAGTGAGGGTGGTGAGGCACTGGAACAGGTTGCCCAGGGAGGTTGTGGATGTTCCCTCCCTGGAGGTGTTCAAGGCCAGGTTGGACGAGGCCTTGAGTGACCTGTGCTAGTGGGAGGTGTCCCTGCCTATGGCAGGGGGTTGGAACTAGATGATCCTTGAGGTCCCTTCCAACCTTACCATTCTATGATTCTGTGATAATAACGTCTTTGGTTGCTCTTGCTCCCATGTGCAGCCTTCGCTTTTGCTTTATTAAACTGTTTTTGTCTTGGTCTGCAGGCCTCTTGTTACTTTTTCCATCTCTACTTTCTAAGAAGGGGAATGATAGAGTAGCTTTGGTGGGCATCTGGCCCCTAGCCAGGGCCAAACCACCACAACCCTCCTGGCATTTGTGTGACACATAGTCCCTTTGGGAATCCATGGAGACTATAAATGTATAATGGATTAGGATTTATCACATTCTCTAACACCTAGGGAAAGGACTAATACTATTTTCAAAGTACTGCATTGTTTTTGGGTTCAGCTATATTGCTTTTAATATTTTATGTATGTGAATATGATGAACTGCAATGAAAACATCCTTATATCTTTTTCTACTAAGTGTGTCTTTCAAAACAGGGAATGATGTCAAGTGATGGAGAGGCGCTCTGGGTCTGAAGGCACAAGAAAATGCATAAAAGATTAAGCTTTATTTATGTTTTTTGCACATGCACAAAACACAGGCAAACAAAAAAACAACAAAAAAACCCACCCAAAAATCAATCCACCTGCACTAAAGAAACACTCTTCAAGCTACAAAGTACATCAGCTGGCATGTGGCCTCTCTATACTTGCACGTTAGGATCCAGGCTTTAATTAGAGGACCACATGCTGACTTTCCAGAGGCCCCTGCTTACTGGATCTGCTCCTGGGGCACAGAGTTGTGCGTGGGAGAGGAATCCCCTCTGCTTTACTGCTGGATGTGGCAAGGCTGTGGAATTGTGGAGGGAAGGTGTCTCCTCAGGGGACTACAGCTGCAAAACTCAGTTCAACAGGGACTGCAAAGCTCCAGGATGATGAAGTCCAAAGGAAGTTTGTGCAATTTGCTGTAAACACAGCATGAAGCCAACATGCTAGCCAACATGGAGAAAGGAAAATTGCAGAGCTGTCTGTCAGGATATGCTGATGGTGCACAGTCGTGCTGTGTGGTTAGCTAGGTTAGAGTGGATACTTCCTCCAGGAGCAATATAAATGCATTAGTGCAATGCAGTGAGCTAATTCCCACTCAGCTCAGCAGTCAGCCTGTTATAGGGCTTGCACAGAGCTGCTTCAGGTATCTCTCCAAGCAGGATTTTTGCTTAGCCATGCTTCCACAGGTGGGAACCATCCATTTTTTTCATGGAGATGAGCTTGCATGGGGAGCCTTGAGGAAACAGTGAAATGAGAAACATGCAGAGACAGTCAGTTTGGCATTTCCTAACTGTTGAACAGCCTACTGTGTAACCTTGGCTTTCTGAAGGTCACTTGCCTCTGTGTGGGCCCTCCTGGGTTTCACTGATGCAAAGTGGAGGTCCTCAGGAGGCCCACCATGCCTTGGTGACAGGGCCAGCAACAGAGCCAGAGTGCTGAGGCTGCCAGGCAGAAGGGTGACAGGAGCTAACAAAGCATTTGTCACAGTGGAAGGCTGCCATCCACTGTGTTGACTGATGTGAGACATAGGACCAGAAGGTTTCAGCTGATGATGGCAGAGAAATGCAGATGGAAATATTTTATTCATCCCAGGCATTGCAGAGGCATGTCCTAACAGGCAGAACAGACTTCTCTTTCTCCTGTCCCACATCCTCTGAGGTCCATCTCTTCCTATCCACCAGATCCTTGTCCTAACTTCCCTCTCCTTGTCCATCCCACTCCCATCTCAGACTTCTCCCCTCTGTCTCCAAGATACTCACATCTCTTCTCTTTACCTCTTCATCCCAGAACTTCCCCTGAAGGTCAAGGACAAAAGGTGTCATCCCCCAGCCTCACCCTTGTCAAACTACCTTGACTGAGATCTCCCAGTGTGGCAGCCTGCCAGCACGGGTGGTTAGAGCCTGGCAAAATGTAACGGACTGAAAAGGTTTTACAGTGAGCAACACTGGGGCATGTTGGCAGCAGGTAGTGCTGCCTACTGGCATCAGAGACATCCTGTGCTCAAGAAGCCTGTGAGGCTGCCTGGCAAAGCCAGGGCATGTTCCTACAGACTTAGATCATGGTGGCCATGTGCTTGTAGCCAGTAGAACACAACTTGTGGATCTTTTTGTCTCTTACTTGCTTCTCATGAGCATCCCTCAACATCACCAGTGCTGAACTTCATGGTGAGGGATTTCTGGCAACTGTCTCTGCAGTTGGGAACAGATGATGCTTCTGAAGACAGTGTCTTCTGCTTTCCACCAGGCAAGGTTCTGGCTCCAAAATTTTTTTTTCTATTGCACTCTTTCCTAAGGAAGTAGAATGCTCACATGGTTTTGTGGGCTTGTAAGTATTTAATAACTTAATAATAGGTGGCATTAGTTAATCTTTTTGCTCTGCCTTTACTCTTTAGAAAGATGGAAGTTATTTTTTAAAAATAAAGCACTGCATATGGTGCATGTGGGAAGTGGTGATTTCTAGCTATGGACTGAGGGGGCCAAATTGTATAGTTTATAACTGTATCATAAATAATGAGTGTGATGCCTGTGTTACTGTGACTTTACACTAGTCTAAAAGTGGAGTCATGAAGCTGAGAGTCAGCCCCAATATGTTGCCACTCCACTGCAGAGCTACTAAACATTGAGAACCAGATCCTTGGCTGAACAAGAAGAGTTTTATTAACTTTATTTTTGAGCTCAGCTAATGAGCCAGGCTATGAATCCTTTTCATGATTCAGACCTAGCACTTCTGCACCAGAAAGTAGTCTGGGATAGGTGTGGAGTCCTGGACAGAAATCAAGGACTGGCAAGACATCAGGAAAATATCTACTCATCTGGACTACCTTCTGTGCAGCTACTCTGACTTGTCCCAACTGATGAGCTGGCCCTGAAGTCACAGGGCAGCACTCAAACCTTCAGCATGCTGTTCAGTGCATCTGATTTTTCTGAGAGACACAACTGCAGGATGAGGTCGAAACCTTCTCAGCAGTGTGAGTTCAGAGAAGCAAGCATTTACTCTTGACTTGCCAACACTCTGTCTTCTTCCAGCATGCCCACATCTACCGCAACTCTGTTGCCTTGAAGGGCTGAGATATTTGAGTTTGCCTTGTGGTACACATATTGAAACACAGAATATGGGCAGAGTGAAAAACCGAAGCAAACCAAAGCAACACAAAATACTGAGGTGCAGCTGCCCAGGTGTGACTTGTGTCCTGGTGCTTACAGACTGTGAATAAGGAGGGAAAGAGAGGCTGGCACAAGGTCTCCTTTGCTCTGCCAGCCCCTGCCATGCTCTGCGCTGCTGGGGATGCTGTTACAGGAAATGCAAAATGTGGCAGACTGGACCTGACTGCAAGGAACCTGGGCCAGACTCCCCACCCAGTACATAGGCACACATGCAACCCTTCAAAGCCTCTTGCACCAAGAGGGAGTCATGTGCTGTTTACCCTTATGGGCTTATCTAACCTGACTTCCTTGGGTTGCTCCATCCCTACCCCACTGCTGGGAATATTGCCCATGGATGCCTACATCCCTTGCTGATGCAGTGCAGGCTGCCTCTCTTCCTGCTTGTGCATGTGCTGCAAGCTCCAGGATCTCCTCAAAGGCCTGATTCTCCTTTTGTGACAGAAAGAAGGACAGTATCTCCACTGCTAGCCACAGTACATCCTGATGTTTCCTACTTAAACAAGAGAAATCTGAGGCATCTTCACCTTGGGAGGAAGGCTTCCTGGATGAGGGAAGAAGGTATCTCCTTTTCTACCCTCCTACCAACAAGCCCTTTTATTACACACACTGGTAGACCTTTCATTACAAGCACACAACAGGGAAACTCACGGATTTAGATGCCAACCACAAATTTTCTAGTCCAGTGAATCTCACATTTTTCATTTCCTAGGCAGTCCCTCTCTGTTTGCAGGACCAAACCTGTGGCAGGACTCCTTCCTCTTCCTATGCAAGAGGGCTGGGGTGGTCCTTCAGTAGATTTGCCTTTCCCTGGGAGTGATGACCCCTGGGACCATTCCCACTGCAGCTCCCCATCCCCATTGCAGGTCCTCATCTCTGGGGCCAGCCACCGCATGCTTTCCTGATGAGGTTACACAATGACTGTGGGGAATGGCGTGTTAGGACAAGGAGTGTGAGTCACCAAAGGTACTGGAGTCTTATATAACCCCAGCATACATTTTTCGAGTGCACTTCAGCTGAAAGGGCTGTCAGGAGCCTTGACAAAAGTGACAGCCTGGGAGGAGCAGGGCAGAAGAAAGCAAATACTGCTGCTCTTTTTCCACACCTCCTTACATTCGATCCTTCTGTCTTGACCTTCTCCAGATCCAGGAGGCCCTTGGCAGCTGGAGGACCAGGGCAACCCTTGTGCATCCTGTGGTGTGTGACAACAGCTCCTCCAAGATGGGCTTCACTGTGGCATTTTGGTTCTGAACCTGAAATCTCCACAAACAGACTAAATATACCTTCAAGCCCATTGTTCTCTGCTTCTGACTTCGGGTTTTGCCTTCACCTCCAGCAGCCGACCCTGCATAATCCTACCTTTCCCTCTGTGCTTTTCTTCATGCTGGTATCCTGAGGCTATCCTGCAGGTATGGCAAATTCAGGGCTGCATACTGAACCCACAGCTAACATCACACATCTGAAACCCCTTGTACAGGACCCATGTCAGAACCTCAGCAGAGTCTACCTAGAGAGGAGGGATTTGCTTCCAGTCAGTCGTGCACACTGGCAGACAGGGATGTGACACAAACCCAGCTGCCAGCCTGTGAGTGTGGCACACTCAGAGATGTTGTTTAAAAGAGCTTAGGCAGGGATCAGAAGAGTTTCCAAACAGTGGGCTAGATTTCCAGTCATTTTAACTTTGAACTAAAGGCATCTTCCAGCTCCTGCATCGGGCCCTGCAGTCAGTGGGTGATCTTTCACCAGCAAATGCTCATTTGTGAAAGCCAAGATGTTTTGTATTTCAGGTTCAACTCTACTTTTGTCAGGTGGCTCCTCTTGCTCCAGGTCCAGAAGAGTGTGAAGGAATTATGGCACTCATCTCCACCACTGGGATCCAAGCCAAGCTCCATCCCGTGCTTGTAAGCTGATGGGCTAATGAGAAGAAAGATGTCTGAACAGCTCTTGCTGGGCTAGTCACACTTCTCCACTAGCAGGAATGTAACCATTTGCATCATGATTCCAGCTCTCCCAGGGAGCAAGAAGCCCAGGTCTAAGTCCAGCCACTGCTGAGGTTGAGTTGTGTTGGAGATAAATTATTCACCCACAAAGGTAGGGGAGGGACACAAGGGCAGGACAGGACACTTCACATGAAGCAGAGAAAGTGACAAAAGGAATCTCTCTTTATTTCTGTATAAACAAACCTTTAAGAAAGTCTTGGCTCCATCCCAGCATGGAAGAGGAATGATGTCTCCAAACACATTATTACAGACTCCCCCAGATGGCTGAGGCTTTCTGCAAAGCAGCAGAGCGTGGCTGCTGTGGAGGCAACCAATGTGGCCAGGGACTGAGTCACCAACAGCCAGGAATGACAAGTGAGGCTGGGAAAATCAGGGGCACAGCTCAGACTGCACAGGGATGGCATCTTTGCAGGGAAGCAGGGACTGGCCTTGGCACAGCTTCATCTCACCTCGCTGGGGTTTTCTCTGCATGGAAAAGGGTTTGGGGATTGAGTTTTTTTGGAGGATCTACAAATCACATAATGGAGGGGACAGATTCCTGGATGGTGCTTCCTCCAGATGCGTACTAGCTCAGGCTGGTGTGCTCCATGCAGCACCTATCTCCACAATGGTCAGAGCTGGTGAGAAGACCAACCGCTATCTCTCATGGAGGATCAGTTCCTCTTCTTTCAGCCAAAAGAACCTAAATGTCTCCCCTACGCTTGATGCCACATACCCAAGCTGCATAGTTGTCTCTCTGTGTTTTACAAACACAGGCCAAGTCTGCAGGCATTACTCATTCTGGTGACCCTAGAGGGGTCCTGCAAAAGAGCCAGCTGCTTCCACAGCTGGAGGGAATTGATGGACTTGGCAGTGCACCCCATGGCTGCAAAACAAAACCCGCATGCGCATTCTACCCCTAAGCGCCCTAGTTTCCCTGACTGGCCTAAGCTTAGGAAGGAAGCTGAGAAATTACAACCTGCTCACACTGGTGGTGCTGCCTGGCCAGGAGGCTGGGGTTGCACTTGCCCTGGGGCTCAGATGGCAAGGTGACACCATTTCACATGAATCTGGTTCCTGGGTCTCATTCCTCAAGGAGCTGCTTGCTGGGCCAAGCAAATCCATCAGTGAAGCTGGCTCTTCAGGGTTGTGTGAATTTTGACAGCCTCAGTGGCCTCCTGAAATGGGTCGGCCAGGTGCTGCTGCAACAGGGCAGGAAAGGATGGCTCCGGAATCTGGGCTTCCCTTCCCCACAAAGCAGCTAATCTTGACTGGGTACATGAGTGTCAACAGGTGCCATGGAGGGAAGAGAGACGAGGGGATATTGGTGCAGCTGGAGGAAGTATTTATAGCTGCTTTTTAAAAAGCCCATATAGATCACAGCTCTGGTAACATATGTAACACAATCGGGAACCTGAGCTTTTCATGATCCCATGGCTGCAGGATTTCCTGTGGAATCCTCTACAGGCCACAAAAACAAGCTAAAAATAAATACATTTAAAATGAGACACATACTGAAACACGTGCATGCCTGTGTCTCCTCTCTGACCAGTGAATTGGGTAGTGGCAAGAGGGGTAAGGAAAGGGACAGCCCCTAGAAAGCGCTCTGTAGTAACTGTTCTGGTACATTCCAGTCACCAGGGAGCTTCAGGCATGCAAAGGTGAGAGTGTGTGCTTTTAACATGGGTTTTAGGAGCCCAAAAGATAGAAAGCAGGAGGAGTTACAAAAAGGTTATGCAGGAGGAAGAAAGCAGAAGCAGATGGGGATTCCCTCAGGCAAACCTGGTGAGCCTGTCTCTCCCCTGTGCAGGCTGGTCCCCATCTCCTTCCAGCAGCACCTTTCAGCAGCTGTGCACTGGAGCAAACACCCTCACACAACCCAGGGCTCTGGAGAAGCAGACCTACATATTTAGGACTCCCATGAATTTTACAAAAAGATGCAGAAGCAATGTTTTCACATGCACTGAGAGATGGACAGGGCCACCAGGGTATCCTTCATACTTGGCTGCCTGTAAGCTAGTATAGAGGCAACCCCCTTGGGTAACCCCATGACAAAGCATTCATTGCTGCTCTGCAGGGTCTCCCAAGCCCCCATAAGCACAATCGCCTGCCACTGTCACATCCCCACAGCCAAGCCTGGACATCAGCTCCATTTGAAATCATGGCTATGGTAAGATGGAATTTAGCTCCCAGAGGTAGCAGCGTGGATCAGACAGGACTTAACAGGATGACATCATCACCTGGCAGCTCAGCTTCTCACCCTCCCTTGGGCTTCTCCCCTTAACTGAGAGAGGACCAGGATGACAAGACCCCTTCACCTCTCCGATGGGCAAACCCATCACCTTGCTGCTGCTGAGTCACAACTGAATCACAACTGACACATGCATTCATGGAGTAGGATCAACCATTAAGGGGATCATTAACTAAGACAGCAGCAGAACTCCTCGGAACTACAGCGTCCACTGGAAGGAGGGAAGTGAGGTTCCCTAATGCTCAAATGAGCCTGAGCTTCACACCTTCTAATTACCCGAGACTATCGTGATTCTATCAGTAGTCGCAGCAAACACCCTGCAGGCAGCAGAGTGAAGGAAGGTGTCTCTTTCTGTAGATGAATCCAGCCACTGCCCTTGTTCCAGCACTGTCACGCTGCACTGCAGCTGCTTACTCTGCATACTCCTGTAACTGGACTTTTGGCAGAAGCACACACTCCTGGCTGCCACCAGCCTATGTTTTTTGTGGTGTCACTCCAAACAGAGGTGTCTCTGTCCCCTGTCTCATTGCAGAGCTGTCTCCTGCCACCAGCACAGAGGCAAAAGCATCCCCTACAGCATGGCAAGAGGGGAGATGTTTTGGTCAGTACTCTAACCACATATCAAAATCTTTTTTCTTGGTAGGAGAGCACGTAATGTTATAGTAAGGTGCCCTAGACAAGCTGCTTTGGCATATGGTCCCTTCCCCCAGTGCTCCGCTATTAGCTGCCAGAGATGAAAAGCTGTGATGTGCATAGAGAGAGATGGAGGTGTCAAAGATGTCACCTGCAAGCTGCTTTTTGTGGGGATAGAATTGAATGGGATGGGTGAGAGCAGCCAGCTGGAGAAAGCAGAGCAGGCTCATGCTGCAGGGGATGGCAGTCAGGATTGGAGCTACTGAGACTTCTCCCACCCATGCCCATTCTGCATTCCCACCTCCTGCCCCACTTCTGCCTGTATCCTCCATGGGGATGCATCTATGTGTGGCAGGGAGTAAGGCTGAAGCAGCATGAGCACTGGGGAGCACAAAATGGGTTTTCTGCAATTCATCAGAAGAACTCTCCTCCCAGTGAGGTATCTTGTGCAGAACAAGCTATATGTGTAAGGGCTGATTCCTGGTTTTAATTTTTGGAGTGATTTTCAAGCAGGAACAAGGGAAGGGAGGCAACCTATTGAGAGAGAAATAGTTTTACCCTGTCAGTACTAGTGGAGAAGATCATCTACAGGTCTATTGTTAGCTATTGTTCAGTGATTGGAATTCAGATCAAATATCCAAGCTTGAATATCCAAGCTAGAGATGACTACGGATAGAGTCCTTCAGCACTTCTGCAAAGCCTCTTTTCCTGGCTTGTTGCTTAGGCAGGTTTTCTTTGTATGGATTCCTTAGCTCGTTTTCCCTCACTGCATCCAGGAAAAAATGTTCCACCTGTTCTCAGAAAGCCCTTTATAACTTTTTCACATCAAACCTGTGATGTCAACCAGAGACTGGTCACTCCTTTGCTGGATACTTGTCATGTTCCTCAGTGAAAGATTTTCTTCCTTTCTCCTGCAGAGGTATTTGTACCTTGCAGACAGGTTCTGCAAATGTCTCCTCAGCTTTTCTTTTCAAGTCTTTGTGAAAAACCTTCCATTAAACCTTACATTGAAGGAGAAAAGCAAATCGTGATCTCTCCAAAGTCCCACCCACTGCTACAGCTGTGACTCTCCAGTGAGTCTGAGGTTGCTGGATACATGGCTGCTCTGCACAGGCACAGCCCATCTCAGTTCTTCCCCTTCTGCAGCAGTTCCATGAGCCTGAAGGAGTTCCTTGAACCTCCTCTGAAACCTCAGCCTCTGCTGTCATGCTTGGTGGCTGGTGCTGGAGGCTGGTGCTGGTGGCTGATGGATGCTGCACCATCCCTAGCCTGTTTTCTAAACTGCTGAGCCTGCCTCATCCGCATCCATCACTCAGACATTTCTGGGTTTGCTTCTTTGCAAAGCCGCACAGGACTCTGCTGGGTGTGATGTCTCTGAGATGGCCAGGCTACGAGGCAGTCTGCTGGAGCCATGCTGGGTGGTCAGGCTCTCTAGGGTGTGATTCCTGAGGCAGCAATGCACTCACAGACGAAGTGTGAGGAGCCTGAACCACCTCACAATTGTCTTCAGATTGATGCTGAGACATCAAAACTCAAAGGAAGCAGCAGTTTATGGAAATGGGAACCTCATTTTTTTCTTTCTGCTGTGAACTGGAGTGTGGATCCAGTAAGGGCTGTTAGATGTGGTGATGAATAGTTAGGCAAGGTGAATCTAGTGTCACACTTGGCCTAGGCTTGGAGAACAAGGCTGCTTAAGCAGCATATCCCCTGCTGAGGGCAACCCCTGCTTTCCTAGTAGCTAAAATGAGAAGAATTAGCTCTCAAACTCCACCCCACCCTGGGTTGACATACTCAGAATAGTGTTAGGAGCACTCAAAAAAGCATGACACTATTTGTACATATGGGAGGGGGAAAAACCTGCTGCTTCTAAGAGCTGGATTTGGGGGTATTTGAATAAGAAAGACATGGCATCATGAATGCTATGGACACAGCCACATCAGCCAGTTCTCTCCCCATCCCACCTGGATGGACTACATGCAATCTAGTCCTCATAGGACTCTAAGTTGTGGTTATCTTCCTGGAGAATTAACCACAATGGTCCACAGCCCTCTCTCCATCCTCTATTAAATCCATTTTCCTGTAAAACTTGAATCCTTGATTAACAGTCAGGTAGGGGAGGCAAAACCTCAGGGTGTTTCTGTGTACTCAGGAGACTGTCCCTGCTCCAGGATAAGCGTATGCCTCATTTTTGCTCTGCAGAGGAGAGGAAGGGCTTAGCTGTCTTTAAGAAAGATGACAGATTCATAGGAGGAAAAAAAAAAGCAAAACCCAACAACAAAAACCAACCTAAACCCAACCAACCAACAAACACTCCCCCTAGACAATTTCTTTGGAAGTCATTTTCTCTTAAGAAGTTCTCTCTGCATTTTTTATTAATAATACAACACCCTGGATGTGTCAAAAAAATATAAGAATGTGTTTCCTGGTGGGGAGCTCCAGCCTCACAGAACCAGGTGATGCAGTGAGGTTGTCATTTGCTTCATGGAATTTCATTTCCTAATCAACACGTCTGTGAAATAACTGTATTTTCAAAGCTCAGTTTTCAGAGCTTCTGGGATCAAAGCCTGGGGAGGAGGAGGGAGAATAGGGAGGGGGAAACCTGCTGTCTTTGTCAGCAGCACAGCACAGAAAAAATACCTGCCTGAGAAAGCCTAAACAAGGGGTGGTTTAATGCCCCAACCTAGGTTTAATGTATTAGAGTCAAACCAAAACCCACAGATTTAAAGACCCACCTCTCATCACACTCCATTTTTGAGGAAAAACGATCCACTTCTTAGAAACATGAGAGCTCCCTTAAGATTTACAGGGTCCATCTTGTTCCCCCTGGGATGGGAGAACCGTGGAAAGTCATGAGGCACATGGGAGGGAAGGGAGGGTACAGGGACCCTCCCAGAGCCACCCTCTCCTGCTGCAGGTGATGTGAATGGCACTGCCTTCACAGTGTCTCCACAAATGGTGCTCATCACCCAGGCCCAGGATGACAACTCGCCCAGCTATTTGTCCGGAGTGTCCAATTTCTCCCACCTCTCACAGGTACTTAAGGACAAGCAGTCTTTCCCCAGTCATCTGATCTCACAAATATCAAACAAGAGGAGCTCAAATACGTTAAAATTGCCCAAATCTGAGCCAGGCAACCAGGTTTTCACAGTATCACAGTATAAGCAAGGTTGGAAGAGACCTCAAAGAACATCAAGTCCAACCCATTACCAGAGACCTCAAGACTAGGCCATGGCACCAAGTGCCACGTCCAAACGTGCCTTGAACACCTCCAGGGACAGTGACTCCACCACCTCCCCAGGCAGCCCATTCCAGTAGCAAATGACTCTCTCGGTGAAGAACTTTCTCCTTACCTCGAGCCTAAACTTCCCCTGGCGCAGCTTGAGACTGTGTCCTCTTGTTCTGGTGCTGGTTGCCTGAGAGAAGAAAGCAACCTCCTCCTGGCCACAACCACCCTTCAGGTCTCCCCTGAGCCTCCTCTTCACCAGGTTTTCACTTCTCTGACATCTGCAAGGCCATAAACTCACTTGTCTGGCAGTTACCTGGAAGATGCAGGCTATGCTTGTGTTTAAAGGAGTATAGAAAGACTGGGGAGGGGGCAGGGGAATCATTCAAACAAACTCCACCTCTGGCATCTTCATTTATCACGAAAAAAGATTTTTTTTTTTCCAATTTTCAAGAAAAGACATGTGTAGAGATGCCAGTTGGAGCTTGCCTGATGCTTGGTAGCTACTTGCACTGCGAAACCACTGTGTTGAGCAGCATCCCTTTGATTTCTAGGTACCCATATCTCCTGGAGATATCCATAGTCCTTGAACGAGTGGAATTAATTTGCTCCAGGAAAGGCTGTCAGTCAACCAGAGATGTTGAGGCAATGCATGGAGCTGTCAGCTATGTGGATTTGCACCCACTGCTGCTTTGCAGCTGCTTTTTAGGTGACAATTTGGTCAGCCCCTCCACTGGGCATGGGCAGGCGCAGCATCCCATGGCATAAATTCCACAGCCTCCAGTGCAGATTCACCTCTCCCTGTGAGATGCCGTGCCTGTTTGTGCCCATCAGAGCTACATGGATGCAGCTAGATGCTGGATGCAAATTTTTTGACTGGTCTCTGCTAGAGACAAGGGGATGGCAGAGCAGCAGATGTTTCCAATACTCCATACTGCCAGGTGGCTCAGCCTCCATTAACTCACCCCACTGCCACCGTGCCACCTCTTTCATTGCCCAAACAAATCCAAGATGCTCTACCCACTGTCCAGGAGCAGCTTCAAGTGGGATCATGTGGGGAGCAATCTGCTCCTGTATGGCTGATGCACTTGCCATTGTGCTTCTTGTTTAAATTTTGCTCTGTGTGCCACATTTGCAGAAAAATAACATTGCAGAAGAACAGGAAAAAAACAGATGCTCAGATTCACCCTATTGGACTGCTGAGCAGGAACTGGTGTTGCTAGGTCATTAGTTTTATCTTCCCTGCAGGTCCCTGCAGCTGGGTACTTCTCATGCTAACATAGCTTTTTGGAGCTGTATAATTACAGCATCCCAAGTACCAGGAAGGAAGATGGAGGTGGGACCATAGGACAACAAGGTGATGCATTGTGAGTCACTGATGCATGGGAGGGGACCATCTCAATCCCAGCGCCACCACCACACCCTGTGCTGGGGGAGGAAGGTTGAATACATGAGATCAGCAGCAGGATGGGACAGGTGCCCACGTGGGTGAAGAAGCACCTGGCTGCACGTGCACTTGGGCAAGTGCAGCTGGTGAAATGCCTTGTTCACAAGACACATTACCTGGAAACAGAGTAAGGAGCTGGATAGAGGATGCAGCAGGAGCTGCAGAGGATACAGGATCCTCTATGCAGCTTCTACCTTTGTGCAGCACTTGCTCTGTCAGGTGTGGAGATGTGGTAGTTGTTCCTGCAGGTAAAAAAGCACTGCCAAGGGTTAAGTAGGCTATGTGTGGCCTGAATATATCCTCCAGTGTAAAGGCTATCAATCTGCCCTCCAAGCAAGTGAACTGAGGTTACACGGTCTGAGAGTTTAAGACCATCCTTGCATAACCCAAGTTGGAGGGTATCATCAAGCAAATGTGCTCTATGTGTAACACTGATTTATCATGTACCTTCTGGAAGAAAATCCTTCCTGATTTGCAGACTATGGATGATGGAGAGGCAGCTGTAGCTCTTCTATCTCCCTCAAACACTTTTTTGACAGTAGTACTGGGAGACAATTATTTCCACCACTCTCATCAACATCCTCCACTTGCCCCATCACATGGCTCCCCACTGTTTCTTTCCAGACAGGCATCTCCGGTGCTGCAACGGCTCTGCCATCCTAGGTGGGAGGGTGACAAGGCAGCTGCTGTGCCACCTCCCGGTCCCAAGGCTACACGCATCCCTGGAGGCGCTGCGCCATGCGTGACCCGACTTTCTACTAGGGCTGCCGAGACGAATGGTGTGAGGCGAGGGCTGGGAACCCACTTGCTACCTGAGAGAGAGAATTTTGCGCGTAATTCCCAGAAACATGCGGAAAAAAGACACAAGTCGAGCAGGTGCTGGGATGGACGAGGCCAGTCTCGCCAGATTCGTAGCCAGAAAATATTCAGGAGTGTGAAAGTGGGAGGAGGGGATAGGATGGTTTTGGTGTTCTTTCTTTGTTGGTGGTGGTTTATTTATTTCCTTCCCCCCCCAGCCCCCCCCCACCCCCCTTCTCGGGCTGCTCTGCCGTTGTCGTTTTTTTTGTTTTGCTTGTTTTTTTTTTCTTTTTGCGTTTTTTTTTTCCCTCCCCCCCCCCCCCCGCCCCCAACCTCGTTTGCGGGATTCGCTTTGCTTTTTTTATTTTATACTTTGCCGCTTTTCTAACTGTCTTCGGATTACTTTTCTCTTTTAATCAGCTTGTTCGTCGTCCTCCTTTCCCGTTGTGCTCGTTACCGTTACGAGCCCGGGTCAGGCCAGAGGGCAGGACCGGAGGTGCTGCTGGCGCACGGGCGCCCCCTGGCGGCCGCCCGGGGCAGCACGACGCGGCGTTCAGTGCCAGACCGCTGCAGGCTGCCGGGGTCTGTGGCCACGTCGCTGTCGGACTGCGGCTGCTGTGCTGCGCGGGGCCCGTGCCGGGAAACTGCCATTATCCCAGCGCTTCTCGGAAGTGAAAGGGTCTCTGCGGTGGTCTGTGTCCAGCTCCTCCTTCCCCCCGGCCTCCTCTAGCAGTCCCCACGTGCCCGAACACCTCACCGTAGCTCGGTGAGCCGTTCTCGCACCTTATGCCAACCGTCACGGCGTGTGCCTCCCAAACCAAACCCATGACAGAGGTGCTGACAGCTTGCTCGGGCCCGCAAGTGGTATTCAGCGTGGTTATGGGTCAAAAATCTCTCCCTGTTCCCTTCTAATCACCCGACCCTCAATCTGGGCTGTGTCCCATAGTGTACCGGAGAGGCGGATCACAAGTGACGAGTGCTCCTGCACCGGAGGGAGCAGGGTTAGTCCCAGCTGGGATCCCCTGGCCAGATCCTCCTGTGCTACAGCCTGGGGACACTTATGGGAAATGGGCTTCTGCTACTGTCAACAAGCAAAATTCACGGAGGGAAAGTGGATTATGTAAAATTCCCAGCGTTGGTGGCTTCCCTGATACTTGAGTGCTTCCACTGGACACAGACATCTCCATGATGTCAGCCTTCTGACAGCTCCAGGTGTCTCTGTTACAGACAACAAAATCCCCTACCACTGACCAGCTTTTGATCAAGGCAGAGAATGTTTGCAGCCAAAGCAGAGCAAGTGCCACAGAGTAAGAAAGGCAGAGTAGTCCAGAAGCATACATGCCCTCCAGTAGTTCCTCACAAGTTACCCAGTTAGGCCCCAAGGAGCAACTGGCCTCTTTGATCCCCCGCTAACAATAGGCTCATAGGAATGAGACAGACAAAGGAAGGTGCCTGTCATACTCCATCGCATTCACAGCCTGCTATGTGCAAGGCAGGTTGGGTCATGAGTGCAGCCACTCCTTCCCCATCATACAGACATCTGCAGGTTTTCCTGCAGAACTGGTTTTCTGGTATTAGTGATACTGCTGCTTCTTTCGGTCTTCCTGTCCCACCCCTCAGCACTGAGGAAAAAAGGAACAAAGGTGGCGACAATACCATAAAATACTACATTAAAAAAAGCAACCGCAGCAGTCAGTGCCTTGTTCTCCTGAAGCACCACAGCTCCTCAGTACACATCACTGAGCACACCCAGAAAAGGCTTTCAGCAACAAACAGGTATCTGCTCTTCCACTTCTTCTCCCACCAAGAACATTCAGTTCCCCCTTGGTGACTCAGATGAAATCACCCCCTTACCTGGGAGAAGTCTGTTGGCATTACCAAACAGGAAGTCCTCACTGGTTGTCTTTCACTTCTCCACCACCCACGTACCACAGCCACCTTCACCTTTTGGCTTCCTACTCACTGACCTGGATCAGTATGCCACCAGCTGTGCCCATCATTCCAAGCTTGGCTTTCCCTGTGCCTCCCTCCTGGTTCACATGTTCCTGCCCTCCCCAAAGAACAGGTCTTGAGCAGACATTTTACCCGAGTGCCAACAAGGAGATTCACCAGGACTGGTTAGTGGGGAGAGGCTGGCTGCACAGCTCCAGAGGCTTCGAGTTCACCTCTTGCTTCCTATAGCAGTAGTTTTGCTGGAGTCAAATGTGCTGCTCCTTTCTACAGGATTGACTAGGAACCTGGCTAGAAGGACTCATCACCCCCCATTTTCTTTATTGTTAGTCAACATGAGGAGGACACAGTTAAATAGTTCTGCCTACACATCACTACTTTTATGGTTCTTTTCACCCCTGGACTCTTGACTTCAGCAAGTTGTGCTACTTGCTAAGAACTTTGGCTCCTTCATTTCCCCATTGGTTAGGACCCAGCCTGCTTTGCTTACAGAAAGGTTTCCCCTCCCTTTTTTCTGTATCACTTCACTGGGATTTTTCTCTTCTGGAAACGGTGTGCTCCTGGCAGCACCCTGAGTGGATGTGGTTCCCACATCATTCTGACCTCAGGGGACCTAGCTGGCGTCGGTTCTTCAGATTTTGTTAGAAGGCCACCAACAGTCAGTTACTTTTTCCTTAAAATTACTCCTTTGGTATTCTGGATCTTACATAAACGGAAACTAAAATCTAAACATCTTGATCATGGAGAAGGCATGGAGAATACAAACTCCTGGATTAACTGTCAGGATCCTAAAGGAGGTTATTTAAAATCCCATGACTTTCCCAACACTGAACACTATTTTCCTGTCATCACAGCTCCTGCTTCCTGTTTCCTGTCTAAGTGTGATTGCCCACCGACCATAACCACCCTGAACCTCATAGCACGTCTAGCTGGGACTGCCAGCTCCCATAGCTTGTGATACAGAATATGAGCACAGGCTGAAGGAACAATAGAGGCAGGAGATGGAAACCTTTAAACCCAGGCCAGGTTTCCTAGCCTCAGAGGCCACGTGAACAACCTAGCATCTATTTCTTTAGCTTTTGCCTTCTTTCTTAAGTCTTTTCCTATGTGTATGACTCTGTTCACCATTTGTATACTTTAACTTTGTCCGTAAGTGTGATTATTGTTTGAGTGATTATTAATTAACAAACAATTCTCTGACAACACAGGGATGGGATTCTCCTGGGGAATTATGCTTTCCTTATGTTTCTTTTAAAGATGCCAGATGTCTGCCTTAATTACACAGATACAAAGCAAACTTCATTTACGTCAGTGCTGTTACCTGGGTTTTATTAATAACAGGTAGATATAGAAATCAGGATCAAGCAAAAATTCAGACAGTAATGCAACACCCACATAAACCTCCTATTGAGGAGTTTCTGGTGCTGATGCTTGCATGTATGTATGGCTGCAATGTATGACTGAGATGCCTATGACCCTAGGCTTGGACCAGAGCTTTCCTTTGCATTATCTCTCCCCAGCTTACGAAAAAAAAATACAGTGCAGAAAATGCATCTGCCACCACAGTAAAGAGATCAGACTAGCAGTGGAAAAAAACCAGCACTCTCTAGCTCCAGCCTCAGAAAATGTGAGGTTCCTGGGAGCAGGAACAGGTTCTGCAATCTCTTCTTCCTCCTTGCAGGTGCTTGGCTGCCTGTGTTCAAGGACAGCTCTGACATGGTGCAGCCATGTAACATTGGAGCTGAGCAACACAGAAGGAGCTGTGTGAGAAAGAGCCAGGAGAAGCTTAGGCTGGGGGCTCCCCTCCCTAGCACTCAGACTCAGGCCCTTCTAAAACTTGTGCACCCACATGGGCATGCTTGTGCCCAGCCATGGATTCAGCTGATCCTACCCTTGCTTTATGGACCTGGATTCCTGGCTTCACCCTGAACATGCCCTGTCATGACAGATTTGTTTGGCCATCACTGGAAGCTAATGGAATCCCATTCACAAAGACCCAGAGCACAGCTTTTTTTTGGAGGCTAACTTACTAAAGAACCTAAGCTAGTTAGTTAGCTCTAACTTTGCAGTTTGTGCAAGTAGAAAAAGTGGTCTGGAAAAGACAGTTTAACATTTATTGGTTTCCCTGACATTCATCACAACAGGAGGAACTATTTGTTCTGTTTTACTGACGATGATTGGGTGAACTTCTGTTTCTTGGGTTTTTAACCCAAGATATTGAAGACTTCTAATTTTTTTGTTCTCTGAAAAGCATTAAGGAGTTGCAGAATTCTACCAAATTAAAAACAGCATCACCTGAGTGCTGGGGCCATGTCCTTGATAAATGTCAACTGGAACAGCTCCAAGGAAGACGTGTAGACACCCTGGTGCTGGTCAACATTAGGTAAGGAAGTGACATCCTGGGAGAGCTGGTCAGAGGCCCCAGAACAGCTTGTCACCAGTTTGAGGTTCAGAGACAAACTCTGACGCCTCCATGGCAGCAAGACGATTATCTTTGAAATGAAAAATACAGACAACGACAGCAGCCTGGCAAGCATGTAAGTAATTCTGATGGCTCTGACAATTCCATAAGAATTAAGCTGAAATTTAGGAGACAAAGAGTATTTCACAGGTAAGGCTTTAAAGAGCATTGTTTTCAAGCTGCTTTTTATTGTCTCTTCTATGGTTTTGTCCTGTATCTTCATGGTTCAGTGCTGTTACTGAATGCCAAGGAGTCAATCTCCAGTAACAGCCCTCCAAAGTTCTTTCAGAGTAATTAGTTTGAGAAGAAAATAGCTGCCACAGTTTGGAAAACTAATTGGTGGGTGACTACATTTGTTCCATCTTTCCTTAACATTTCTGTTCACTGATTTCACTGGGAGCACAGAATTGCTGTGATCTTTATTACCACCCTGTAGCAGCCCTCACACGAAAGGACAGCTTTCTTACAGATCACTACATTGGCTACTTCTCAGTGATACTTCTTTCCAAATGTCAAGAACTTGCACAACTGGAATACGCCATATATTAAACATTCTTTAACAGTCATAAATCAACACTTCTACCTCTATGGTACATCTGGACAGAAACAAATGGACCAAACTACTCGAGCTGGGTGGAGATTGGGATCTTTCAGCAAGCACCTTGACCCAAAGAGCAAGGACAATCTTAGCGGGGCAGGATTACAGCCTAGATGGCAACCCAATGCCTCACATGAGTGACTCTGTGGAGCAAACTGCATCCTGTTTAAAGAGCTAAACTCTTTGGGGATGGTTGCAGCTGCTGGGGCAGCCACTACGACAGTGGGGGGGGAATAAAAAGCACTCGCATCACATTACTGTGCTGCTGCAGCCCCTTCACATCACTTTTAGCCATTGTCTCACTTGCTACAAGCCTGACTCTCAGGACTAAAGAGCATCCTTTCATATAACACATACCTATCACATCCAGCTGAGCGAGGCCCTGGTATCTAATGATGAGTTTTAGGTTCTTATAAATAAAAGTAAAACCTAGCAATTCTACTTCTTCTACTAAAAACAATAAAGATTTTGAACCCTACCTGAAGCCACAGAACTCCTTTCATCTGCTCATGATGCTGTCCCAAACAAAGCCGTAAGCTGTGAAGCTCCCTGTTGTGCTGGACGAAGAGAAGGCACTGATCAGGGTTGCTGAGCTGCAGCAGATCTCTAGATTGTGGGATCCTGGAGGGAGATGAAGGTTTGTAAAGCCAAAGCTAATGGACCTGTTGCTAGACTTTCCACCTGCCAAATCGCAGCATTCACACTGAGGTTTTGAAACAGAGACTATACGGTATTGAAGCAATGGAAATCACCCAGCACTTACTGTTTCCTTTCCAAGTGCCAGGAGTCTCTTTGAAGATTGGATCTAAACACCAAGCTGCCTTTTGAAGATATACTTGTTAATTTTAATCAGATAGCAGCAGAAGCAATAAACTCAGGCTCAGGAAACTTCTAAGTTGGACCTATTCCTTCCCTAAAGAAATGCTCACTAAATGAACACTCGCTTTATTAACTAGTGGAATCCTTGGTTAATGATCTGAGAAGGAAAGAGTGATGTGTATGGAAAAATGGTGTGAGAAATGTAACTCAGTGCCAGGAATGTCATAGTGGTGGCCTCAGTGCTACTAGAAGCCTCCCTCGTGTCTGAATATTAGAGTAGCACTTGTGTGCTACTACAGACAAGGACATTTTCACCCCCTGCACACCCCTGCCATGTCTACTCTAAATCTATGACATGCTATGACATCATCAGTTCCATGATCCAATGGAAAACTCTTTTTTTTGGTAGATCTATTTCCTAGCTTCCCTACTGGAAAGAACAAGTCTGTCTTGCTAGTTACTTAAGTCTTCAGGTAGAGAAAGAAAAGAGATTATCCTTATTGGTGGCAGCCTACAATCAAGTCTGCTCTAAAATAATACTAACTACACCCTAGAAAAAATTTCACTGGGTCAGAGCTGCTAGCCGCAAACGCCATGGTGCATGTGCTTCAGCCAGAAACCTTCTGGTCACGTCGTAGAGAGGGTATTAACCCAGATCTGCAAAGCTGCAGCTGCAGACCATCAGCATGGAACAAGCGATTACTTCGATGAACTGTGCTGACCTGACCTACCCTAGCTAAGAAGCAGGCTCAAAGAATTAGGAGAGGGCACTGCCCATACTGCAGAGAACCCTCTGATGCAGTTTGTTCAAGGACATTTCTCAATGTTGCAACTGCGAGTTGCTCCTGGTAAAGAGCAAGACTTCTCCTTAATCCCTCCATAAGCAGGAATTCTCTGCTCAGAACAAAGTCAACTCAACCCACCCCCACCTGAAGAACTCACCCCACCTCCCACTGAAATTGGGAGGCACAACCCTGCATCACCAAAGTGACTGGGAGATACTGCTGATGGATTTCCTTTTCTGGGTGTTACTAATGGCTGACCTGTTGATACAAACAAGGAGGGAGCCCAGGGCTGAAACCTGGCTACCAATCACCATTTAAAACTCTCTCCTCAAGCTTCTGATACCACCTTTTTGCTTTAAAAAAAAAAAAAAAGAAAATCGAGAGATTCTATTCTCTTGCTACCTACATAAATCAAAACCTGCCCATACATTTTTCTACTGCAGAGCTGATGATTTTTACGTAGTACTAACAGCTACACTACATCCCACTGGGATTTGCCAGAGGATCTCAGCATTTCAGCCTGGCAGACAAATGCTTGTGTCAGGTGTGCACTGAAGCCTTAACTGAAAGAGAAATGTGCCTGCACCAGGAAGAGAAGGGATCTTCTGGAAAGGTCCTACAAGCATTACTAGTTCACCTTCCAGTTCCAACAGGCATTAAAACTGATGATTACTTTTGAAATACAAACCAGGCTTAAACAGTTAAACCAAAAAAAAACCCACAAACTAGGTTTTCTTTGGGAGAAAGAAGTCCGGAATAAATCTGTATTTAAACATCAAGGTTTTACTGCAGTAGTACAAACACTCACCTAAAGTAAAAGGCCACTCAAATGCTTCATTCTTTCATCTTTGTCACAGCCATTGGTGCTGAGTGACTATGCCAGGGCCACCTGCAATGCCAACTGCTACAGGTGCAGATCTACATCTGTGTTCTGGAGGAAAGCTTGCAGCTCAAGAAACTACTGTTGTAAGCAGAGCAAATAAAACCACCTTCTTTCTCTAATCGTAAATTCTGCCAAACCAATTTTGATTTAGTAAATGCAGCTCATAAGGCACTGAAGTCTCTCAAATCTTCCCATATTAAACCTCATGAACAAAACCAACCAACCCACCCACCCTAGTTTGTCATCTCTCTTGCCACTCTTGGTTTTCCAGAGCAAAAGGCTGAAGGGCAGCAATAAATACTGCTCCCCCAAACCCCTACCTTGACCCACCCACTCCTAGGCCAAAGCCTTCCCTTCATCCTGTGACATTCCCTGTTTAGATGGGCTTGACCTCCCTTCATATACTAAAGGAATTGGGTACCTTTGCATTGGCATGTGTGACTTATAAACACTCACTCCCACAGCTACACAGATCAGCTGCAAGGCTGCCATTCTCAAGGTAACAGTGGCCTTACAGCCCCCAGTCCAGGCTGGAGATTTCCTCTGGTATGGTAATACTGCACAGCTGTAAGAGGAGCCACGGCCAGAGTCTCAGTAGTTGGTGGCCTGCAGCGCTAGAGGTACTCGTTTCCCTCAGCTCTAGTTGAGGCACCACAAGCTGTATTTAAATGGAGCTGTTGAAAATCTCAGAAAAAAACCCCAAACAAACCCACCTTACAAATACCGATTTAAATTTGTTACAGAAAGGCTGCAATGATTGGAATGCAGACAAGCTGCATTTTGTAGCAAGCCGACATCTTATACTGTAGATGATGTAACAGGCTTTGCACCTGTGGAGTTCTGCTGTTGAATGAGACAATTAACTTCGAGTCTGTTGCATTTCCATCATTTTGTCTTGCATGCTTCAACATGTTGCGCTAATACTTACTCGTAAGAGAAATAAGGGAGTCCAGAGTCAGAAATCAAGATTGACCAAAACCAAATCCTTTATTTCCACAACTGTATAAATGTGCTCCAAGTATGTGTCCAACACAAGTTAGAAAAAACAAAATAGAACATGCCAGTTGCAAACTAGATCAGTTCACCGACGTGCTGACTCCTTGGTATTAGGCTTAGTTACACAAGACCAGTCACAGTAAAAAGATACATTTTAGAGTACAAAGAGTAGCAGGATGTTAAGCCATTTCAGCTTGTGCACATACAAATCACACTTCTGGCAGAAAATGCAGAAAAGTTTGCATTATTATGCTGGAAGCTATGTTGCGTCACTTTAAATGGCATCAATATCGATATCATCATCTTTGTTTGCAGGCTTCACAGTTTCAACTTTAGGTACACTGGCAGTTGTAGAGTACACCACCTGTGGAGACAAGACACTTTCACCTCAAGAAACTACTCCATTAAGCCTTCTGCCATTAAGCAGACTACAACTTCAGCATCAGGAGTTGCAGCACCTGCCTGCTAAACAGCTTTCCTGTCTACTGCCAGGAGTTGCCTCCAGGAGCTCTGAAATGTACTCACTGCATGGCACCTACTAGTGCAGCAATACTGTACAGACAGAAAGCTAGAGTTCAGGCATGACATAATAACTACACTTTAACATGCAGGATCTCATATCCACAACCAATCCTAGGTATTACTTAGAGAAACAAAACCACCCAAACACCCTACTACATACAAAAAAAACCCAAGGAACACCCCAAAACATCTCTTGGCCAGTCAGCTTAAGTGTAGCTAATAGATCTACCTATACGTAAACCATGAGGAAAGCAGTCGCTTGTCCTTCAATCAGCTTTTTTAACAAGCACCCAACCACTAATTCTTTAAAACCCAAGGCTTTATGCACACCACTTTTTGTCAATCTTCCACTACATGTACTACTACTGTCGAAGAGACTTACCATCCCACAGTGCCTAATAGACAAGTGACTAAGTGTAGCAAAACTACTCTCACAATGCTTTAGGAAAGAGGTGTTCTCTCACATCCCAACATGCATGCTAATACGTAAGTAGTCACCTCATAGTTACACCAAGGCTCAAGATTTAAAAGCACGCAGAAAACAGTTCACCTGCAGAGCAATTCACAGCAAGTAAGTACTGCTTACCTCTATGTTTTCATCTTCATCCTCTTCTTCATTCCCGGAAGATTCTTCTTCGGCTTCCTTTAGCCATTTAATAAATGGTTCTGCTTTGACACGGATTTCTTTGGCAAGCTCCTTTGAAACGTATTTTTTTGAGGCCTGAAATCAAGCACAGACTTTGATTCAATATTGACAAGAGTTTTCGTCAGCTCACACCCAAATACAGTGAAAGCGTAACTCAAAACTCTAACCTCACCCCACTGAGCAGCCCATTTTTGAAACGAAGTTTCCCCATAAGTAACTTATCACAGATTAATCATTGAAGACACCTGCACAGGAAGCTACACCTGAATGGAGAAATCGGTTTCACTACAGCGCATTCAGATACTTAGCTGGAGGAATACATGAAATACTACACCCTACCTTTTCTGCCCAGCCAAGAATGACTTCTTCTTCCAGGAGATCTGCATCATACATCTCTTTCAAAATATGTGGTATTTTGGAAATAAGTTGAGACTGATGCATGGCTACCACACACTCAAAGCCATGGAGAAGGTACCTTTGAGCTTTCTTATTATTGTGGCAGAACTAGAGTTGTGAAAAAGCAAAAGAAATTAAGATTAGCCTGAAAACAAGTACCTACTGAAAGCCCTCTTCCCCACAACACAAAGCAATCCATAACAGTCAAGCAGTTGCTACAAAAAGCCAATCCAACAGCTGTTGCACTAGATGCAGAAAAGACTGCTTACACGAAGGAAGTGACGTCTGTATTTCCTGATCTGTTCACGTATCTTTTCATCAAAAAGGACTTCAGTGAGAACCAGTGGGCCCATGGCCTTTACATCCAGTCTCTCTGCTTCTGCTACAATGTCTTTGTCTGAAGTATCAATGACACCTTCTTCCTTCTTTTTCTATAAAAAGAAGAACGCATAGAGGCATTTCAAAGCTACCAAGGTCTGCAGCATTGCTTTCCTGCACAAACTCCTCCTCTGCCGCTAGTGGAGCAAGTACTTTTGTTGAAGCTCAAGTAGCTTGCTTCTAAGTCTCCTTACCACTGTTTTCTATAACTACAGCAGAGAAAGCTGTCAAACCAACCTAAGAATATTTACCTTCACAAAATCAAATAGTATGTTGACTCTCTCCTCCACTGTTCTTTCCAGGTCTTCACTAAGTGTGAGGTTCTTCGCATGGTCACTGATTTCATCCATTCTACGTCTCTGGGCTTCTTCTGTCGTGTCTTCACCCCAGTCGTCATCGTCCTCCTCCTCCTAAAAAACCAAACGGGTTCATGCAATTCTACAAGCTTAGCAATGAGTGAAGTATTGTTCCTAGACACAGACACAAGAGCATTCTTATAAATAGGCACTTAATTTTCCCAAAAAAAGAGGTTAACACTATGGTTTCAAAGTCAAGACGTGAAGATGTAGACAAGAAGCAGTCGAAACTAGACTTGAGTTTGCAGCAGCCATCTGGGGGTTACTTGGAAGTGCAGTTTTACTACTCTATCCAGGTTCACTCGAGATACTCCTTTGCGTGGACCTGAATTGTAAAGGGTTGGTAACTTTACCCAGAGCACAAACACCATTACTGAACAGTTGATAAAGCTGTCAAAGAGGAGACACAGGTATTTCTATTCCAGCAGCTGAAATCTGGATACAGCAGGAACTTTTGATGCAATGTTGACTTTGAAGGAACACCAGTGATTCAGAAGTTTTAGATAGATCGAGACACCACACACCCTTATCTCCCCACTTTCCCTTCTACTTACCACAACCTGTGGAGGACTAATCTCCTCTGGTGGTGGGGGTGGAAGTGTCTCATTGCTGGACACAGAACCATTCTCTTTGTCCTTGCCTTTTCTGTTCTTCTTCTCCTTTTCTTTCTTTCCTGTACCAGTGTCACCACTTTCTGCAAGTGAATTTTAACATTGTATTCTATGAGCTAGAGAAAACCGAAATCCCTGCGCTACTGCACCTCAGTCAAATCCCCACGTGGGTTCAGATGCTTTTACTGGCAACAAGGTCCCAGCTCTAGAGACATTCAGGGCAGATGTCTGCCCAGGAAACCTTTGGTTCCAGTTAAAAGTCTTGTTTCTCGGGAATACCCAACATTGTCTAAGTCTATATAACAGGCAACCTCATAAAAACAGAGACTCCTGGAATAGGTTAGACTTTTTTATTCTAGCAAGCTTAAATTGCAGCAGGCAACTAGATGCTTACTACAGAGTGTTGCTTGCACAAAGGTTAGTTAGCATTTACTACACTGACTTTAATTCCTACCCTTCTACTTCACGCTGACTTAAAAGGCAGAACTGTAACTATCTGATCAGCTCTCCTCCTACCAACTTTTGTCCTGCATAGGCAAACCCAATTCTTCTGAAGTACTTCCTTCTATTTAGCAAGGATACAGGATCACAGGGGAAGACACTACTCACATTAGAGCTATGAACACAGGTACTTCATCCACACAACTCTAGAACTATGCTATAAGCTTCTTACGCTTTAACTGGATGAAAGCTATTTGTTTTTCTATTTCTACTTCAGTAACAGCATTCACACTGAAGAAGTTTCCTTTACCCCTGACCAAATAAAAGGAAACTCACTTACCAGGTGGGTTTTTGAGAATGAACGTGCAGAGTTTATGGTTTGTGTCAAGCATGCCTCGATAGCCACAGGCTTTACAAGAGTTGCCTATTGTTTGTTTCTTAGGATTGACATGCTGAAAAAGAGCAACCAACCAACCTTCAGTTAAGGTTTGCAGAACATTATGCACTGCAGTCTAAACCAGTGTTTACACTTAAATCTGCAAAATAAAGCCAGGTGTTTGAGTATTTTATCTCCCCCAACATAGAAAACTTAGAAATTTAGCTCAGCATTTCTGAATCATTATAAATGCAGAACTTTCCCAGAGGTGTGTAAGTTTTTGTACTGTACTTTCTCTTCACTGGTATCCAAGCCAGCTATGAACTCTGGAGCACTTCCATAAACATCTAATGAAGCGCTTCCATTAGTACTAATGGGAGAGCACTCACCAGATCAGTTTCAGGATTCTCACACTCAGGACAGAGAACAAATTTTTTAATGAATCCATCCAACATGTCTTGCAGCTTATTCGCCTCATGAGATCCATTGACAATGTAACGGTCATTCTTAACATCAAACTGGGTCTGTGCTCCCAGCTCACAACCAAAAAATTTGGTAGGATCTGTAAAGAAAGTGCAATAACCACCAGTGCCCTCAAATCTTCAGATTTTTAACAGCAAGTAGATGAACAAAAAGCAGCAATGGTGCATTATTTCACCTCGACATAATCTCATTTGCTTTTTCTTAAGTCTTGAGCGCATGGTATTAACACCTAGTTAGCTACCTAACACTTCTACTTCAAATAGATCAAAAAAATGCCACGCTCCACACTACTTACACGTTGGAGGCCGATTAAGCGCCTTTGCAACGTCAACCATGTTGACTATAACTGTCTTTATTCCATTTCCTTTGCCCTCCACCTAAAGAAAAAACAAAGTAGTTAAGAGATAGCAATAGCTTTGAAGTGTGTCTTCTTATGAGAGCTACTGTGCATTAGTGTGGAGAGGAGCCTTGCCCTCTCACTAGCTAAATATTATCACTATCTCACACCTCTCTTCTTCCTCTATCAAGACACCAAGTGGTGTGAAACACTACCCACCAATGTTTACTAAATTACCTTGGCAATCAGACGGGGCATTTTGTAGCGATAGAACTGATCTGAAACACTGCGGTTGACGTTGACAGACATTTTTCCTTATTAGTAGCTTTATCAATAAGATGAAGAGATCTTTGATTGCAGTTTTTTGGTATCTTCTGTCTGGAGAAGACGGGATGACATAAACGACTGCAAGAGTTCTCGGTCTCTGACATGAAAAAATTTTCGCCACCGAGGCTGTAAGGTTCTTGCTTGTATGCTATGTTTCCCCAATACAGGTACCAGTGGCTGCGCAACAGCTCTGCAAGCATTAAAAAACAGGTAAGAAAACATGCACCAATGAGATCTTGCTATAGTGCTCTATGAGAGGCTATATTTAGACTGAAAAGGAGAAAAAAAAAAAAGCCTGAAACAACTTCTTTATGCTGTGGCTTTCATCAACTTGAACTGTAAACAACAGCCTTGAACTGCATTGTTAAGTAACTTTTCCTCAACCACACAACAAACTTCTCCACCCTCTTCTGTTATGACCCAAAAAAACACTGGCAAGTCTATTTTCTGTACAATTCAGTCCTAAATAAGCGGTGCAGTCAATAAAGAAGGGAAAGGTATACTGCTTGATTTGGTTGTGGAGTAATGATTCTTGCGCCCAGAGGGTCATGTGATACATTTCAAACTGCAGGGCAGAGTTATTCAGGAGAAAATGTCTGGGAAAGAGCTTTAAATTCCACATCACAAAATAAACCTATCGCATACAAACTCTGTCACAATGTAGAGGAATGCAAAATGAAGCAGCAGTAATCTGTATCTCTACATATTACACAGAGTTTACCAGTTTTTTAGAATGGGGGTGGAGAAGAGTGGAGAAGAGTTGAGAATTAGGCAATTCTCCCATGGATTCTTGTAACAGCTTTGGATGAGTTTTGACTTAACAAGCCTGATGAAGTCTGACTGAAGTTGCTTCCATGTACAAAGCCTACCAATGCAGAAGTACAGACCAATGCTTTCACAGTGTATTTTTTTTCTTACGGGAAGGAGGATGAATCCTATTATTAAAGTTGCCTTAAGCACTATATGCATATTTAACATGTGTCTCTATAATAATCAGATCCAAGTAGCTAAGCCACAACTGGCTGACTACGCAGGCAAGCCTGACTGCAGCACGCGTGTTATGACACGTCATCATGTTGTTATCATTAATGACAGAAGCACTAACACATTAAAATAGCCTTATTAGTATTTATGCGTTAAGAGCACAACTGTGGGTTTCACACACTTCTGACTCACTCTGGTCAGGCTGACAATTTCTTTATTCAAGAAGCAAGCAGATCTGTACGTGCCCGGCGTGTTTTGTGCTTCCTTAGCACAAAGTACACTGTGGACTTTGCCCCCCAAGATGTCTAAAAAAGCCACCATGTGACCTGACCACGTGCTTGCGGCAGCACTGAGGAACCCGGTATCTCCGTGACTGGGCTCTCGGACAGAACATGCGATTTCTCCTCCTTCCAGATTACAGCTTTTGTCTGATGTAGACTAAAGCTCCCTCTCCTGGTCCCTACGACACCTCATCCCAAGCGCCACCCGCCGCCTCTTCCCCCGCCTCAAACGCTATACACGGAAGAAAAAGCGGGAAGACAAGACTCTCTCTGCTTCAAAGCAAAGCGAGTTTCCCCGCCCGCCTCCCTCCCCCCCACCCCGTGGTGAGTCATAAATGCAGCAATTAAGGACTGAGTCAGCCCCAGAAGAGATTGGGGGAAGTCACCTCCAGCCCCGCATGCGCTCTCCAGCCGCGGGAGGGGAACAATCCACGGCTGCTGCCCCCCTCCTCGCCTTCCCCCACCCCGCGTCCCTGGGGCTACACCTCGAAGAGCACGCGCACCCCCTCCTCCCACCAAGGCCCCGGGGTGGGTTTGTAACTGCGCCACAGCTCCCGCGCCGCCACCCCCTCCCTGCCCGCCCACAGCGCGGGGAGGCGCGGCCCCATCCTCCGCCATCTTGTCTCCTCGCATGGCAGTGGTAGGGAATTAAAAGAAAAAAACAGTAACTCCCAAAACCCAATAAAAAGGAAAAAAACAAAACACAACCATCAAACAGGTACAACTGAAGCTTTCGAGCGTTTAGGAGTTTTGGCTTTTTTTTCCTCGCTTCTCTTCCTCCTCAAAGACCTCACACGCTTCGTTACACAAAACCTCTCCCACTATCCACCGTTTACCGACAACGCGGTCCTGCCTAAGCCACCCACTCATTTCCCTCAACTTCCTGGACTCAAGCCCTCCTCTCAATTTCCTCTGCCCTCATCCACCCTTGCCTAGCGTAAAGACTTACCGTTTTCGTCCAATAAAGACATAAACCCAACGCTGCTCGCCCCGGGCTGCGACGAAGCCAAGTGTGCGAGGAGAACAGGGCCGTGGGGGCGCTTATATCCAGACGGAGAGGGAGGCGGAGGCGGACGCCGCTGCCTCCGGGTCCCGGCGTCCTGGGGCGGGCGGTATCAGCAGGGACAGCAGTGCCGGGCAATCTGCGGGCAAGACACAATCAGGGGCATCGTTAGCGGCGACACCTGGGTGGAGAGGGAGGAGAAGGAAGTGGAAGAAGGGGGAAGGGGGAAGGGGGGAGGGAGAGGCGGCGCCGGGAAAGAGTGTA
>WBNM01000674.1:0-85547 GCA_013399055.1 Ramphastos sulfuratus | reverse complement strand
ACACTCNCCTCTCCCCCCGCCTCAAACGCTATACACGGAAGAAAAAGCGGGAAGACAAGACTCTCTCTGCTTCAAAGCAAAGCGAGTTTCCCCGCCCGCCTCCCTCCCCCCCACCCCGTGGTGAGTCATAAATGCAGCAATTAAGGACTGAGTCAGCCCCAGAAGAGATTGGGGGAAGTCACCTCCAGCCCCGCATGCGCTCTCCAGCCGCGGGAGGGGAACAATCCACGGCTGCTGCCCCCCTCCTCGCCTTCCCCCACCCCGCGTCCCTGGGGCTACACCTCGAAGAGCACGCGCACCCCCTCCTCCCACCAAGGCCCCGGGGTGGGTTTGTAACTGCGCCACAGCTCCCGCGCCGCCACCCCCTCCCTGCCCGCCCACAGCGCGGGGAGGCGCGGCCCCATCCTCCGCCATCTTGTCTCCTCGCATGGCAGTGGTAGGGAATTAAAAGAAAAAAACAGTAACTCCCAAAACCCAATAAAAAGGAAAAAAACAAAACACAACCATCAAACAGGTACAACTGAAGCTTTCGAGCGTTTAGGAGTTTTGGCTTTTTTTTCCTCGCTTCTCTTCCTCCTCAAAGACCTCACACGCTTCGTTACACAAAACCTCTCCCACTATCCACCGTTTACCGACAACGCGGTCCTGCCTAAGCCACCCACTCATTTCCCTCAACTTCCTGGACTCAAGCCCTCCTCTCAATTTCCTCTGCCCTCATCCACCCTTGCCTAGCGTAAAGACTTACCGTTTTCGTCCAATAAAGACATAAACCCAACGCTGCTCGCCCCGGGCTGCGACGAAGCCAAGTGTGCGAGGAGAACAGGGCCGTGGGGGCGCTTATATCCAGACGGAGAGGGAGGCGGAGGCGGACGCCGCTGCCTCCGGGTCCCGGCGTCCTGGGGCGGGCGGTATCAGCAGGGACAGCAGTGCCGGGCAATCTGCGGGCAAGACACAATCAGGGGCATCGTTAGCGGCGACACCTGGGTGGAGAGGGAGGAGAAGGAAGTGGAAGAAGGGGGAAGGGGGAAGGGGGGAGGGAGAGGCGGCGCCGGCACGCAGCTCAGGCAGAAGGGGCAGCTGATGGAACCCCGGCAATGGCTTCCCCGTACTCACCTCTAGAATGTTCTCGCTCTGACTGAACAACGCCAAAGCTGGGATCAATCAGCCAGCGGCGTGCCCCGCCCCCCAACCCCACCATTGGCTCGTCTCTGGCCTTGGGGCGAAGCTATTGGCTGACGGCTGGACGTCCCCATCACATACTGGCGATGATCACCATCAATCAAGACACTCTGGCTTCACCTCCCTCCTCTTCTGCCTTCCCCCCTCCAATGCCCCAAAGGACATCGCGTCTACATTGGCGAAGTCTCGCGAGAGAGCCTTGCTGGATGGAGCTGGGGGAGGCGCGGGAGCTGGCGGAGACTGAGTCAGTGCGGCAAGAGCGGGGGTGGGGGTGATTGCGGCCGCGTGGTCGGGGAGTTCAGGCTGCACTCGGCCTCCCTGGCCTTTCTGCTGGGTGTGCTGAGAGGTTTCTTCCTGCTCCCAGGCTGCGCTTAGCGTCGCTTCGCGCCCTGCTGTAGGGGCGGACCTCGGCCGCTTCTTAGAGCCGCTATGCTTCCCGGGGCACTGATCGGCATACCCCGAGACCTAGAGGGGCCCCTTGAATTTGCGCTGAGCCCCTCGGGAACGGCCCGAGTCCGCTCCCCGCTTTCGTGGTATACACTCAGACGGCGCGGAGCAGGTCCTCTTGGAGGCCGCGCTGCCACTTGCCGGGGCAACCAGCCCAGGCCGGAGCTGGGGCGAGGCGTTCGGGCCCACGCTTCTGAGGGAGGCAATGTCTGCAGTGCTACCGAATGGACATTTGATTGGGTTGTGACTCGTAATAGACTGGCAGTGACCGAATGCTTGCCATCACGGCAACTATTTTATGAATAATTTGAAGTAATTAAATTGCTGAATAAGTGGTGGTTTTCCTGTACAGCGTGCTTTCAGGGTTCAGGAAAGACCTCGTTACTTAGCTTGTGTCATAAAGACTTGTTTGGATACCTCTGAATGCTTGGACTTCCTTGTAGAAGGATGACACGATCACTATGAGCATACAGTTTGTGCTTAATGTAAAATACTGTCAGCCCTCGGTTGAATTTGGAACCTGTATGACATACATGTTTGAATTCATAGTCACTTAAAAAGCAGAAAACTGGTCCGTCCTTCCCTGTCCCTTGAATAATGTCAAGTAAAGAACTTTGGATTTTTATCAATAGAGCTATGAACCAACTCTCCTACCCCTACGAACAGTACCCAGCAGAACAATACTCCTTGGTTCCTGTCATTGTGTCTTGCTGCATAATGTTGTAAAGCTTCTTGATGTCTATGTGAGTGTATAGCAGAAAAGAGGGAATGAACATAAAAATAGTAGTGATGTTTAAATAATGTCATATACTCTAAATCTTCCTGTGTGAAGTTAGTTTTGAAATGTAGGTTTCAAGCTGACTTTGATTTGGTCAAAGGAAGCACATCTCTTGTTGAATCTTCAGGCATGTCTTGAAAAACTTTGGAGTGCTCTGCAGAGGAACTGCATTCAAATACAAAGGTGACTGATAAATCAAGTTTTCTTAGAAGTCATAAAAGTATGGCTATTGTTACACTTCAGGTTACACAAAATAATAAAAACCACTTCCATTAGCTGGAGCAACCAGAGAAAAATGTGCACTTCTCTGTTCTTTCTAAAGAGCCTTCAGGATGATGGCTGCTGCCTTAGTTTTATATCTCAGGCTTTAGAATAGCAAGTCTTTGTAGCCAGGATACCATTCTGTAAAACATCATATGAGTCTGTCTTGGACCTCACTATCTGCATTTGAAAAAGTTAAAAATTATTCAGGGTATGCTAAATGCCTCTGATAAATACACAGCAATATTTTTTAAAACACAAGGAAGAGGATTGGGGTAAAATAATCATCTTTAAAATACATGAGGGAAAAAAAAGAAAATAAAAAATATGGGAAGTGAAAAACACAGCAGGATCTCCTTTCCTGTGAAAATACACAACGTGTAACTTGCTAAATGCCTCCTGTTAGTGGCTTTAGTTTCATGCTACGACAACTATGAAGTAGTAACTTAAGAGTGTTAAAGCATACTGCTGTCAACGCCACTTTATTCGGCAGCAAAAGGAAAATAAGACCCTGAATTTGGTGCTATTTGACATACCGAATAACTGGGCAGTGAAGATAGTAGTGTAAAGAAGGTTTTTTCCAATACAGTATGTAAATTGTCATTAAGTTAGAGAGTTACCTTTTAAGATAGTGTTCCTTCTGTTAAAGGTCCTGTGCGGATGAAGTCATATAATAGTCTCCCAAGTGGTACGAAATGTTCTTCATGCCTAGCTGCTGATTTGTTTTTTTTTTCCCCTCACCAAATCATTAATATTAAATGTTGGATCCCAAATATTTTTACTGAATATTTATGGTTTGTTCACTTTATTGTTTCGTGGCTCAGACAAGATGGGAAGATATTTTCTTTCCTACCACTTCAAAATGTCATGATTGAATGAATCCTGAAGTTCATAGTTCACTTCGCTTGTGTGACCTTCAAAATGCAGACCACCTGGGTGCTTTGTATTCAGTTGGTAGAAACTAAGCAAGTTTTGTAAATGGCGTTAGTAAGTCTGAGCTGGGAAATGGTTTTGCATCTCATAATAGGAGGTTTTCTGCAGGGGACCTTGGGATGTGTTTCCTTCTCACAGAAATGCCTATTAGCGTTAAGTTCAGCCTTGAACTCAAGTTCGTTCTGTGTTGCCTTAGTTTTTACAGTGCTGCAAAATCAAAATTCTGTTGAAAATTTTAGTCCAGGTATATATGTAAAACTTAAAATCTTCAAAAATGGGTGTTGCAATGTGATGGTTTGGGAGTTACCTGCCCCTGCCCCCCCGCCATGAAACCACCCAGACTAGACTCAGCCGGGCTGGAAGTTAAGGAACTAAGCTATATTTACAGCTTAACACAATTTACAAGCATATATAAATATATATATATATGGAGAGAGAGAGAGAGATACACACTTATATACAAGTTAAAAAGTAATACAGAAACACAAAAATCCCTCCAAAAGAACCAGATTGCCAGGAGGCTCCCAACCCAAGCCTCCCCCCCACCCCTTTTCCTCCCTTCATAAATAGCCAGATAAATCCCATGTATCTCACGTGATAAATCTGGAGAGATCTGAGATGAGATGTCAAAAAGACAACAAGGAGGTTAGAGGAAATAAAAGGTTAGGTCATGTTAGAGTTAAGGCAGAAGCAACCACAGATGGCCAGAGTGAAGGAGCAGAAGAACAACTGAGAACTCAGAAGCATGTGAGAAGTGTCTTATCTATATTTTGACTAGCTGCATTTCCCAGCAGAAGAATGCGTGATAGAGGTTACTGTTATTGTTTTTCTTCTCACAGCTAAGGATTTAATTTCTCTCAGTAAAATATTCCAATTAGCCTCAAACCAGCACAAATAGTCGCATTTATTTATATTCCCTGAAAGACAACTTTGTCCTCTGCAGTTTATTCATTAGTGTGTTCTCTCTCAGTGATGTGGTTGGCTATAAATGTAACCCTATTTCAATATCCAGTTGGTAACCTTGGCCTTGAAGCATGCTTTTTCTCTGCTGTAAGCTGTATGTGTTATCTCTTAGTGGCTGGTTCAGGGCTGTTGTTTTGTCCAGTGAGGGTGGCTTTAGCTGTAATTTCAGTATTTTCAGAAAATGGAAAGATGGTCCAGGTTATGTATAGTTACACTGAAGCCTGAACAGCAGAGTGTTTCTACTTTCTATGTCAGCAATGTGTAGAGAAAGTTTAATTATTTACATGCCAGGTTTGAATATGGAATGTCTGGGGAGGCGTGAGTCCAAAATTCACCAGAATTGACACTAGGCACTCACCAGTAGCAAGGGCAGAGGTCAGTTCTGGTTTTACTGTTCAGGAGCTCCACATGCATTGCTGTCTGTCAGATTACAGTAAGTGCCTTGAGCTTTCTGTTTTAATTCCATGTTTCTTCATGGTGACTTGGCTGGGCTCAGCATCCTTCAGTCAGAACAGAGAGACGCTGCATAGTGTTTCACCCCCAAAGCATATGGCACACTGCTTACTGGGAATTGCTGCCTTCATGTTTTGGGACTCTACAGCACTCAGAAAGAGGGACCCCCTCCTCTATTCTGGTAATTTAACAACAGCACAAAATGAACTACTGCTTCAGGAGCAGAGAAACAGGAATCCTGTCACGTAGGGCTTGAAACTTAAAGAGAGGGTGTCAGGAGGACGGGGCCAGTCTTTTTTCAGTGGTACCCAATGATAGGACAAGGGGTAACAGGCACAAACTTGAACATCAAAAGTTCCATCTAAACATGAGGAGGAACTTTAATTTAAGGGTGATGGAGTACTGGAACAGGTCAGCCAGGGAGGAATGGAGTCATCTCTCGAGAGATTCCAAACATGCCTGGATGTGTACCTGTGTGACCTCTAGGTGAACCTGCCTTGGCAGATGGGTTGGACTCGGTGATCTCCAGAGGTCCCTTCCAGCCCCAGTGTTCTGTGATCATGGAGAGATTCACTTTGTGAAGTGCTTTCCTTTCCACGATTTGTAACATTATCATTCTTGTTAGCCATTATTACTAGTTCAGGAATTAGTAAGAGGAAAAAAAAGGAGAGCAAGTGTATGGTGTTAAATACACATACAGCCATTATTTATTCTAAAATCTCCCAGCTAGCGTTTGGGTCTGAGTGTCCTGAAAGGGCTCAGTGTAGGCTGACGACACGAGGCAGGTTCTGCCCGAGATCTGTTACTGTCTCAGTGTACACAATGAGAATAAGGGGAATCTGGGCCTGACTCTCCACTTAGCTCTGCTCAATATGGGACTGACACACACTGGGTCATCTGCTGGGATGGGCCTTCCTTTACCAACACTATATCTGGCACCAAGTATATTCGCCATGTTGCATTAAACAGAGTAAGAGATGGCTTTCCAGAGCACCATCAAATCTAAAGGCCCTATTGTGACTTTTGGGTTTAATGAATAAGGCTTCAGTGAGCAGAGAGTAACCTGGCTCTGTCTGGCTATTTGCTGGTATACCCTTTTCAAAATAACAGTAGTAATGGATCTTTTTTTGGATTAACTGGTACATCTGGAGGAACTAGCAAGCTTCCTGAAGAGCTGAGTAATACCTGTCCATCTGGCCTGAGAGAATGGCTAAAGGCTGTCATATACATTGCTGAATTTTAAGCAGTGTTATTGTGTGCAGTGTACTAGGAAAGTGGGTGTTGGGGGCATCAGGCTGCATATACTGCATGGCCATTTGAATGGTCTCACTGTGTTTGCTGGGATACCATGGATATTCATCATGGTATTTGCTTTGCATGGTTTTTCCCCTTCTGATGTACCTTTAGCATTGCACTTGTCTGGTTCTTCTGCTGTGGAAGGAGTCTGTTGGGAATTTTTCAGACAGTAGTTGTTTGGATGAAAGAACAAAATAAAACATCCTTTTGAGCAATTAAAACCAGGCTGTCTGCGTTTAAAAAAGGCAAGTAAACAAAGGCAAACTCACATGAATGGAGAGTGTAGATGGGGTGGAAGTACAATCAGGAGGTGCATTCAGCACAGCACAGTTCGGAGGGCTGTGAAAGTGGGATGGCCCTGACCTGGAGCGCTGTCCTTTCTCAAGTGTGTGTCAGCAGTAGCTGAAAGTGTTTGTGATAGGAATTGGAGGAGCCCAGTTTCCTTAGTTTCTCCAGGTAGCACCTTTGGCCACAGGCCTAATGGACAACCACTAGCATTATCCAGCAGTTCCACGCTTGTGGTTGGCAAATCTGCCTGCTACATGTACGTGGTTGCTGAGAAGTGGATGTGGAAGATAAAGAGTCCCTGGGGAATATAGCTTCCAGCTGAGAACATGTCATCAAAGCTGGCTGCCTGTTCATTATGCCTATTAACAACCACTGCATTTACATCACCCCACTACTTGTTGTAGTCAGGCTTCAGACATTAAAATCTGTCTGCTTGTGCATTAAGTTAAATCTCTCTTCCAGTATCATTTTAGCAATTTATGCTTTCATTTCCATTTCATTAAAAGAAATTGCTCAGGTCCACTTCAGCTGTTGTGTGCTTTGCCAATGCCTCCGCATACATATCCACTCTGGCCACTGATGATTGGCATTACCAATACTGATTTCCCAGAAGATATTAACTGTTAAGTAGCAAAGAAGGGTAATGAATGCTTAGAGTTACCTGTTGACTTTTAACTTTTCTTTAAGAGCAAGGTATGGTAGCCACTGGTTTTGAGAGCCTGTCTCCTGAATATCCTCTCAGTCAGGGGAGATACTGGAGATCTTAAGTGCTCCCAAAGTACTTCTTTTGTGGGCTGTTGGGCTAGTTTCTAAGTGTCTCCAGAGCTGGTTACTGTGTATTTTACTGTTTTCAGCTTGTTTGAGTGTGGAGGAATTTCTTTGCTTTAGAATAATACAAGGGCATTGCTGGGGAGAACTGGGGTTTGGAGGCATTCCTGGGGCCCAGCTAGGGTTTCCATTTGTGCTTTTACTGGCAGATCTAGTACAGGAGAAAGTATCTCTGATACTTATGTTGAAAGCAAAGGAAAATTGTGTTTTAAAGGCAAAGGAAAATTTTACTATTCTTCAGACTTAAGCCTTTGAAGGTGCTGCTTGGCAGGGAGGTCAGAGCTGTGCATTTGGAAAGAGACACACATAGCAGAAAAGATTTTTGTCTCTGAAGTCTGATTTTAGATCTCTTACAGAGCTGCTCCTCTTGGAAAAGTGAAGATATTTTGCAGAGCAATATAGATTTTGTAGCGGATAATACTGAATTTGTAGGTTGCGATTCAGAATTTGCTGGTTGTTTGGTCTGCTCTGCCTTGATCTTGAGTACAGCTGATGTGGGCTTCCTAATGAAACTACAGGGATTACCTTTTGTAATGAAGCAAATAATAAATGACTGTGACACAGTGCTGAAGTCTTTGAATGCTCTGGTGGTTTGCAGCTCAAATATTTATATTACTACAGTAAATTATTTGCCAAGCTAAAAAAATAATGAAAAAGAAGAGTGGTACTTAAAGTAAGAAATAGCGGCAGAAATTTCATTCCATGGTTTGCACATGCAAAGTGTTATGTATGCTTAGGATATTACACAGACTAGTAGCTATTAAAATAGCTGATAACGCACATGATTTCCAAGTGTAGTGTAATAATGAATTATCTGGTTTTAACCAATGGAGATTCTATGATAGCTAATAAATGCTGCCTTGAAGCACTAATGATGTTTCACTGTACCAATCTATCCATGCCTCATGTACCTGAATGTCAGTGTATCTGAAATTATCCAGGGTGTTCAGGAGCAGGTTGAAGAGGCAGGCATGTGTGTGCACATACACAGATGCACACACCGCAATCGCACAAATCTTGCTTGTTTTAAGAAATAAGGCTAAGAATACCCTTGAATGTGAATCCAGATTAAACATGGTGTGTCTGTAAAGTCTTGCATGATTTTATTGTCCTAATGTATTTTCTTTCTTTTTGAGAACAACCCAGGAGACACACTGAAAGCAGCATTTTATTACAAGGATATTGCCACTTTGGACTGTTTTCAAAATCAGCTTTTGAAAGGTCTTAAGACCCAAATGAATGTGCAGGTGCATAACAGAGGCTGAGTTTTGCCTTGAGGTTCATGCATATTATTTTAAAAAATAACTCTTTAAGAAATAAATCTTCTCTGTATTGATGTTTTTGAGCTTTTTCACTTGAGAGAGTTTTAGGAAACAAGCTTTCCTGAAACATTTTCATAAAGTTAAATGGGTCTAAAATGAATGCTAATGAGTCATGGCTACCATATTCATCTAGGAAACTGTGGTACCAACAACAGGATTACATGAGGTGGTAGCTGGGCATATTCTGGCACTGTAACTCTTAGAGAATTTGTTTTTAGAATTCCAAAATGATCTTGTACATATAAGTGAGTCGTCTAGTGTAAAGCGTTAATCGGCCTTTGGGAATCTAATGTTTACTTATTAGTGTCCTTAACATACCTTTTTGTTAAGTCTTATTTGCGTAAGTAATGTTAAGCACAGTGGCATTTTTGCTTCAGTGCCTGTGTAGTCATGGGGCATCTGAATAAGCTGTCACTTGTGGTTTGCAGTTCTCCATGGATTTGGCATCTAGTACATCTTCTCTGCACTGAAGAACACAAAGATGGACTTTTAAAAGTTGTTTGCAACCACTCCACCCTCTAAAAGAGGAGATAGTCAAGAATACACTGGATTTTTTTTTCGGTGTTGTTTTGCTGCACCTCACCCACAGTGTTTTTAATCATTCTCATGAATGATTTACTGTTGCCTTTCTATTGTGTCACTTTTTCATTGTTATATCCAGTGAGCAAAAAGCTTTCAAAGAGTTCTTTAGGGTTTAATGTATTGCTTGTCCTAGATATTGGGCATGACTTATTCAGAAATTAATAAATACACAACTCCTCTCATTTTCTGATTGTTTGCACAGTTGACAGATTAACAGATGACAAGGTGATGGATTAATTCTCCATTCTAGATGAAGCTATGGAGGTTGCATGGGTGCAGGTGGGTTCTCAAAGGTCATATGTAAATGCTTGTGAGCTCAGTCAAATCCATGGAGATGCAGCATTTTCTACCAGTAGATAATGTCCTGATTTAACTCAGAGACTTTACTACTGGGATGTCTTTCTTAGTAGTGGCTTTAGATACAATACTTAAGTCTTTTTTTTTTTAGATACCCAGTTCTTTTGATTAGTGGCCACCTACTGTGGCTAGACTAGGCCTTTATTTTCCTTGCTTGCTTTTTTTCCTGGTGCACTCAGATAAAGAGTGTCAGCCCCCCATGTAGGGTTTTGATAGTTCTATCTGCCACAAATGTATGTCTGTGTTAGTCTCTCCTCTGTGCTCTGGAGGATGTTTACTGGTACAAGTTTGATAAAACTTTCCATTTTACAAGTAATGAATTCTGAATCTCAGTGCCTCTGCAGCTACCACAGAGACTTTCAGTGAACAGATGAAGCCTGAAATGCCTCCCCTCGCAGATGTCAAGGAGTCCCACCACTTCCTCTGCAGAGGGTCCTGACCTACTGTATTCTGCACCCTGCAGAATGCTTGGATAGGAAGGGAGGTGATCAAATTGGCTCCTACACCTTGTCCGACAGTGTGCTAATTCTGGTGCATGGAAAGACATATGTTGTGAACATGTGGAGGCAGATTGCTCACAGCTTACTCAATTCCTGGAGCAGCAGAAAAGCAGGCAAAGTAACAGTGAGCTGCAAAGTTAGAGCCCGCTAGATAGGTGGAGAGTGAGCACAAACCTCCATATTCCCTGCTATGCAGTAAACTGCTCAGTAACATTGTCTCTTATCCTAGCAAAGGTCTTTAAGAGGCAGCTTTGTAGCTTACTTTGGGTTATGGCAGATATGCCTAATGTTTGCCTGTTCAGCTATCGTGCTCCAGCTCTGTAAAGCGCGTTGTGTTTGCCATAGTGATTCCAACCTATGTATTCCTGCTGATTGATCTTTGGAAGGTGTAATCAGTGTTTGGGGGATTTCATCTCCCTGCATCTGTGGACTTTGCACAGGGCTATTGCACAAGAGGCTGTGCAATATACAATTCCAAAAAACCTGCTAATGAGAACAGATGACTCAAAGGAGGGTTACTAGTCGTGGGTTTCTGATAGCAGTCTCTTTCATGGAGTGCTTCTTCTCAACAAATAAATAAAAATGTCATATAAAATGAAGTCAGATTCTTAAGTCTTATTGCTTAGCTTCACCCATTCGCTCTGAGTGCTTTGAAAGTTTGGCATGTATCACTTACATGGAAGAGCAGTGCTGGATCTGTGAAATGCCCTGTATGTCTTAACTCTTGTCCTGTGTCTTGTATCTTGTCCTTTTCCCACTTAAACAGTTTGAAGGTGTTTTAGAGGGTCTGCCACTTAGCACACAGTGCATTAAGGACAGACAGAATTCTGTTAATAAATCCTGTATTGAAAATCTCTTCAAAATATGTCCTCAGAAGAAACTCCTGGTTTGTTTCTTTTGGCTTGTCCTTTGACTGTGGCTGGACACCTGATCATAGGCCAAAGTCAAACTGGCTACGTACCAACAAAGAGGAATTTGCATCTCCATTTAAGTTAACTCCAGTCCATTTTGGCCATATCTCTGCAGCATTTCCCACAGCCAGTCATCTGTGCTTCAGCTGATAGGAGTGCAAGCTGAACTCTGCCTTGCCTGGCTGAGCCTGCCAAGAAAAGCATTGGCTAATCAGAAACAGCTTGTAGCTGAGCACAAAGGTGTGCAGGCATTAAGTATCCGCAACTTGATACAGTAAGAATACAGCTACAGTCAAAACGAGGGAAAGGGGAGCAGGCAGGTAGACAGCTGCCTGAGGTGACTCAGGAGCAAATGTCGCACTGCTTGCTGAGAAAGGCCTTTTTGTCTCCCTGCATTATGCCTGTCTGTTTTAACTGAGGTGCAGACCAAATGCAGAAGCTCACCTATATGGCCTCAACTTTTTTTCTGGTTTGTGCTATTGCTTTGTTATGCTCAGAGAGTTAAGGACTTTTAAGGTAATGTGTTGGACTTTTGTGTATATCTCAGCCCCAGCAAAACAGAGATATTTGTGGAGCTGGCTTTGTAGATCCCCCCTAATGCACAGGCCGGGGGATAGAGAGAGTGAATGCTGGGGCACCGTTCTAACAACAGAATTTACTGTTGAATCACAGCTGGGAGACAGAATGAGACAAATTCTTCTTCTGTATCTAGGAAGGAGCAGGGAGCAGAGGTGAAGAGACCTTTAACCATCATCTGTTTCTTTAGCACTGGCTCATGCCATGTCATATAGCATGATGGTATTTGTATTGCTCCATTTACATTAGAGTTTGACTGTTGTGGCCTGTATTTTTTGACCATATTTTGAACACAGCTAATGCAAGTCTTGCTTTAGCAGAAATCCTGCTGCGTCAAACACACTGGACAGCATGTCTTACCAGTTTCGTAAGGAATGGTCTTATCAGAGTTCTTGGACCTCACCTGCATATGCACAATTTGTTCTTGCTCTGACAAGTCTTCTTTTAATAACATCCCCCCTGCCATAGGCTACAGACAACATAATAAAATGGACTTACATCTACGACTGATTTTCTTTTCAGGCAATCTTACCTATTTCTGCATTGGCAACATTGTTGGATTGTGGGCCTTGAGGCTGTAAAGCTGAATATATGAGAAACCAGCTCTGTGTTTCCTTGAATTTTGGCAGCATTCAAAAGATTGGATTTACAGCTTTACCTCCATATCTACCAAATGCCTGTTTGGCAAAATAGTTTTCTCGAATGGCACACCCTGATTCTGGATTCAGTTTGGTGGGGCTGTTTTATGACAATAAGTAGCTTTCTCCCTCTGCAGTGGATTCAGGTCCAGCCAAAAGACACCTTGGGTTTTGGTGTGAGGTAGAACAGTCCTTTAGCAGTTGTGGCTCCTGTTAATAAGAGGGGGTTATGGGAAAAAGGAATGCCTGCAATGTCATGCTTATTTCTTTAAGTTGCCCATTATTTGATGTCTAGCAGGGACAACTGAGCCTGTTTACATGACAGTAGCTTTGGTCACTGTTGTAACTTTGGGTTATGTACCCTCAAATATCATCCCTTTGCATGGAAGGACTGAGATAAGTTCTGAGTGCCAGTCCTGTCCTTTGCTTGCAGCTTTCTGATTTCCCCTGAACTGTGGGGCTTTAAGAGTTAGACAGCAAGCCTCTTCTCTTCAGGCACTCTTTGTTGCTCATGTTCTTTCTCATTCCAGCTCCCTAAGGGGAAAAACAAATGTCATTTGCAGTTCACTGCTGTGTACTACATTCATTGCCTCAGTCTTGTTCTTTTTCAGAGCATGAGCCCAGTCGACCAAGTTCTTATCTGTTTGACGGGCTGTGAGTGTTGTCCTGGTGACCAGCATAGTTGCACTATCATCGTGTACAGAAGGCAGTGAAAGAGATGCCTCGGCCTGTGGGTGTAGCTGTGCATGCAAATGATACGCCAGTAAGTCACTGGGATACATGAGAATAAGATCCAAGTCTTGGTCTATGTTTGTGAAATATAATCCAAAAACAAAATGGAGAGGCATGCAAAGTTAATAGCTGTAAAAGAAGACATGAGAATGTGTGTAGGAGTTGCAAATGCTCAGTTCTTCTCAGCTTCTGATCTGTGTACCCATAATTTACTGCATTTGTACTTGAGAGATGCTTGCCCACCAGCCTCCTATCTCTTTGCCTTTCTGTCTTTTTCTACCCACTCCATCTCTTACTTAGGTTTATGGACACAAGAAAGAATAGTGTTAGTAACACTTGCGAGTTCCATGCTTAGCCCATTCATACACACATTTCTGTACAACATTGACTCTGACTCACTAATTACATGAATCGAGCAGACCGATTTTGTGGTGCCTTGACACAGATTATCTGCTAGGTGGTAACAGACAGCCCTGCTTTGAGCAGCATATGATCCCAGTAGAAGACAAGGAACAACAGTTGGAAAAACATGGTTAAGGGAGCGCAAAGAAACAGTGAGACATCATTACTCAGCACATAGGCAATGGTGTCAGCACACCAGCTGCCTAATGCTTGGGACAGCTTCTGGAGACTACACAGCATGTTGTTTAAGTTGGCTGCCTCATTTAGATACTGTCAACTTTCAGCCATTGAAGACAACGTGGGATTGGGGTGACTTAGAAAAAACCCCAAATCCTAGCTAGTACAGGCTATATAGAATCATAGAATCACCTGAGTTGGAAGGGACCTCTAAAGGTCATCCAGTCCAACCCCCCTGCAGTAGGCAGAGACATCCTCCATTAAATCAGGTCACCCCGAGCCCTGAGATCGGAAGAGCGTCGTGGTGACATCCTCAATTAAATCAGGTCACCCCGAGCCCTGCCAAGCCTCACCTTGAGTATCTGCAGGGATGGGCCTTGACCACCTCTCTGGCCAACCTGTTTCAGTGCTCAACCACCCTCATTGTAAGTAACTTTGCTAACATCCAATCTAAATATACTCTTCTTTAATTTCAAACTATTGCCCTTCATCCTATCACTGCAGGCCTTTGTAAACGGGTCCCTTTCCACCCTTCTTCCAGGCCCCCTTCAGTTACTGGAAGGTGGCATTTAGGTCTCCCTGGAGCCTTCTCTTATCCAGGCTGAACAACCCCAGGTCCCTCAGGCTGTCCTCATAACAGAGGTGCTCCATCCTCCTGATCATTTTCATGGCCCTCCTCTGGACCCCTCCATCATCCTTCCTGTTTTGAAGGCTCCAGAGCTGGACACAGTACTCCAGGTGAGGTCTTACCAGAGCCAAGTGGCAAAATCACCTCACTCGGTGTGCTGGCCATGCATCTTTTGATGCAGCCCAGGATACAATTTGCCTTCTGGGCTGCAAGCGCATACTGCTCATGTCCAGCTTCTCAACCACTAGCACCCCCACATCTTTTTCCTCAGGGCTGTTTTCTACCATCTCCTCCCTTAGCCTGTATTGACAGTAAGGGTTGTTCTGACTCAGGTGCAGGGGATAAGATATGCAGGTGCATATGTGTCAGGGGATAAGAACCTATTCAGATCTTTAATCTGTGAAAGGCTCCTAACAAGCCTGCTGGTTTTTGTGATGGATGGTACAGCTTTAATGTGCTGGGGTCCAAGTGGGACACCGCCTTGTGTTATGTGTATGATGGCATGGTGGTGTAGCCATGGTTGCTATGAGGAGTAAGTCCAGTTAGTCCCTAACCCAGCTAATCTTCCATGACTAATTGAGACTTGAATATGGTTGGTTTATCATAAAAACTGTCCTTTCTGGACACTTACTACCATCCATAGCTCCACAGACATCAACAGAATACTGTACTAGATTAAAAATCATGGGAAGGTATGTCTGATCTACTGCCTGCCTGGTTTTGCTTATGTATCTATGCCCTTAATCATTGCCCTTGCCTACATTTGCTTGTCTGCGACTTCCAGAGGTGTTGCAGCAGATAGAATGCTCCATTAGACCATCCTATCTGCTGCTCACATCTGTGTATCTCCAACCAGCCTGCATCGAGGGGATTTCTGTAGGAAGTATTGGGAAAGTGGTGCTGCAGATCTGTCTCTTGGGAAGGCCTCTAGGGTGACGCTTCAGAACAGGCTGTGTTTCAGTGTTGGTCAGTAAGGAGAAGGGATATGCTTGTGAATGATGTGACTCAGCCTCTACGCTAAGGTGTCTGATGGGATGTGCCACATCCTCCAGCTGCGGGATCAGAGATCTGCTGACTGAAGAAGAGAGGTTTAAGGGTGTTGTGGGATGGAACTTCTGTCATGTAAAATTCATGCTGCTAGCAGGCAATTTTAAATAAAACATTACCCTCCCTAAAAGAGACACAGTCTTCATATCTTGGTAGTAAATAAAAACAAAAAACATAGCAACCCAAAAACACCCAACAAAAAACCGACCCCCCAAAAAACCCCACCCTCCAAAGAAAAAAAAACAAAGCCAAAAAGAAAGAATGTTTAAAGTATGAGGGACTGTCTTCTGTGTGCCAGTCTGATGTGACCCTGAATCTCACAGCAGCTTTGCACTTGAATGACATGTGCATGTTGAGCATGAGGAAATGTAGCAGTGAGGGGAGCCTCAGTTCAGTTAGAGAAGAGGACTCATGCTTTCTGATCAGAGGACTTGCTTTTCTCACCTGTGTAACAGCTTCAGCTTCTTGGTGCTTCCATGAGCTTCAGTGACACATTGCATGGTTCTCGTGGGCAACAAAGCAGACCTGCACCAGCTCTCTTGTTACTAGGCAGCTGATAACCTGGCTCCCATTACACTTTTCCTTCTGCTTTTTGCTTGCCTGCCCACCTGTGCCTATTGTCCTGCACATGTTAGTACTTCTTCTGTTACTGAGATCAGACTGTTTTCCTTGGGCCACTCCTAACTCTTGTAGGTATTGTATATAATGACATTTCTAAGGGACTTGTCAAAGTCCTGTGTACCTTGAGCTATTAAGGCACGATTATGTGGCCCTTCCTTTGTTACAGTTCTTCCTCTTTTGGGAAGCCTGATAAGTGAAGAAGAAGCTATTGTTTGTTGTTGTTACAAAATGCTGTTGAGATAAATGGGAATCTGGCACCAACAACTAGCTGTGCAGTTTTAGGAGGGTAAGCCAAATGGCTGAAAAGCAGCTTTTGTTACTAGTGAGTGCAGTGAGTAATTGCTGCCTTCGGTTCTTTTTGAAGGTAGCAAGTTTGCTGGTTGTAACAATAAGAGAATGCATGTGTCAGTGACTGATAAAATATGGTTTATTATTGTATGAACTGATCCCTGGAAGAATATGGTTATGGAAAATACAGTGCATATGATGTGTTGCAGCTTATGGGTAGCAGAAGTGATCCACTTGTGAGTCTTCTGTGAGGGACGGAAAAAAATTTGGGAAGTTTGGGGTATAAGAAGCTGTCTTCATGAAGTTTATGCCAAAACACTGGGATTCTTGGGAGCAGTGTTAGACTCGTGGCATCACAGCTTTAGATGATGACACAGTGACACTTGGCTAACCCTCCAGCCAGCTTGTGTCACCCAGGCTATTCCAGCAAGTTTGCAGGATATGTTCCATGTTCTTAAAACACCCCTGGGCATCCTTACATATGGTTCTCACTCACTGTCCCTGACACGCAGTGGCTGTGCCACATGTAAGAGGGCTTAGCCTTTCCTATTAATTTGTGCTTTTTCTATTTGCAGGAAAATGGATTTGTTAGGTGGGATTCACCTAGACAGTATGAACTCAGAGAAGCTCAGAGAAGGTAGGCCATCTGGGATGAGAGCTTCAAGGCTTGAGATCAGTTACAAAGGACAAATGAATTTTTTTTTTTTTCAAATTTGAGTGTATGCAATGTGTTAATGGATTGCCAAAGTAGTGATTGGGACCCCAAGAAGGCCCTGGTTTCTGGGACAGCAGTTCCAGAACAGGAGCAGAGGCAAACAAGCTGTCAACAAGCATCAGGCTCTCACAGCAAGCTCAAACCCTTCTCTTTTCCCTGTGGCAGAAGCAACCTGTCTCCATGCTTTCATCCTCTCAGCAGCAAAATCCTTGCACAGTTTTGAAGCCAAGAGCTAGAAGTGTCTCCCAGCTGTGCAGAAGCCCTGTGCTAGTGGTGACATCCTGGAGAGGCAGGCAAGCAGAATTCCCAGGCAGGTGACTTACCAACCATTCTGCTTATCCTGTGCCCTTGCAGATCATATACATCTGAATATTTTAGTGTGAGTGGAAAATCAGACCTGTGGGCTTGGAGGTTAGTTTCTGATGCTTTTCGAGGTGGTTAATTTCTAGAAATTGAAGCTGTAGTTCATCTGCTCTGAAATGCATGCCTATGGATGTCTAAGCTACTCATTCTGATTTCCTTCTGGTTTTGATGGAGAGAATTAGGCATTGCTGGTGTGCTGCTGTCTTAGATGTCTTCATTTGCTTGAGAGGGAGGGCACTGCCCATGCCTTTATCCTGGTTATAAAAGCAGTCTGGATTGTCACCAGAAGAGACTTATTCACACTGGACATGCAAGGTTAGTAAAATGATCCACATCACCAGAATATGAATTGCCTGTTAACTCACACACTGGGCAAAGACTCTGGATTCTCCTGACAAGCCAGATGAAAACCAGGCAGGTAAATCTGGACACAGAGGGTCCCTGATAGGTACTGTACCTCTCACCCTTGAAGCAATCCACCTTAGCTTGGTTGTGTGATGGATATCTTTCAGGGTTGTGACCACTAATCTGCTGAACGAAAAGCTGGTGCAGAGTTTCGTTCCTTCAAATTGTTTCGTTTGCACCAAGGAGTTAAGAAGAGGTCTCAGAAAATAAACCTGAATCTCTGTACAGGTTTTCTGTTGCCAAACTTGGCTGCCCTGCTGACTTTTGTCTAGTTGCTGAGATTTTGGTTTTACCCTTTCAGCAGTTGTAAGTGCAGTGGTTTCTATCATCCTTCAAACCGAGCCAGATTCCCATTTCCATAACCCTCTGACAACATTTCTGCTCCATATCATTGTCCCTTGTTACCTGCATCACTGTCTTGGTTTTTCTTAGCATCTTCGTGCTCTTGTTTGGTTTGGTTTGCTCAGTGCTCTTTTATTGACTGCCAGGCATGAAGCTTGCAAGACCTCTTGATGAAGTCTGACTTTGCCTTTTGAAAGGAAGCCAGAGATCTCAGTAACCCACCCAAAGAACTAAGAAAACAAACCACTCCAAACAAGACAGACAAGAAAATATGCAGTGGATCTTTCTGTGCTCTCATAAATAAAAGTCAGACAAAAGCATGATTTTCTAAAAATAACACCCATAGTGAATGTTTTGGTAGGAATAATACTGCCCTAGTTTGCATGTTGTCAGTGTGCAAAAAATAAGTTGGTGAGGAAAACCCAACTGCCTGATGCAGTGCTTGCATTTGCTGAACCAGATTTGAATTGAGAGGTAGTTAATTAGATCTCATATTCTCCTCTCAGCAGCTCCTCTGGAGGTTTGAGGGAAGAGGGGAAGGGGAAATGCTCATTGGCAGTATTGCCCACAGTAGTTGCTTGCCTTCTGCGTGGGGTGGACATGTCTGTTATGCCTGTGTGGTACAGTCAGTGCAGATCTGCACGAGCACAAGTCCTTTTCTGTAACACAGTCCAGGATGTTCATGTTTGGAGAAAGGGCAAAATATCTCTTTGATCAGTTGACCTGAATTTATGTATAGGAATTTAGCTTTCTGCCTTCATCTGTGAGGACATCTTGCATTAGTCTCTATTTGGCAACTCCTCATTCTGTCTGGGGAGATGCTGCTGACCTGGACCTGAAGCTGTCCCCTGTGGGCAGCTCAGTCAGTGACAGCAGTGACAACAGCCATCAAGGGTTGGCATCAAGTTGGCATCCTTCACAGTGACAGACACCCTCAGGGCCCCATGGTCACTGGTCTGCTGAGTAATATTGGTTAATATGCAAGGTTACTGGATCTGGCTTATCAAGGGGCCCACTAGGATCTTCAGGAAAATGAGGAATATGATTGTAGCTAAAATGGATCTCTAGTAGAGGCAGAAAGCAAAGGTCTCAGAGGCCCATACTCTGGGGCTGGCCAGCCTTTCTGTCCATCTGAGCCACATACCACCATCATTACATGATTGAGTGACATAGGATGTGCTTTCCACCTCTTGGGGAACTGGTTGATGGAGAAGCGTCCTGTGTGGTTCACCAATGGGACATGGCATTGCCTCATCCAGGCCTCCCTAGCTTCCCCAGGATGTGCACTCTGTCTGCAGCTGGATCCCATCATGACCCAGCATTGTATGGCTCAGTGGACCTTTCTGGATAATTTCTTCTTGGCATGAGATGAGCTAGCAGTCCTTGATCCAGCATAGCTGAGCTGCCAGAAAGCTGTGAGTGGCTCTGGAGCAGCAAGTGGGCCACCCTGCTGTGTGATCCTGTCCTCTATGGCTTTGGCACATCTCAGCCTCTCCGTGGAGCCATGGCTGCTTGGCCTGCTGCTTGGGCTGAAATGAGGGCTGCAGTCCTTTCCAGACTGAAATGAGACCAGAAGCCTGCTGGAGCCAGCTTTGTGCTGATACAGATAAAGCTCTTTTATGACTAAAGGATACCATCGCTTAAGATTATATCCTCTTTTCCTCCTCCCTATCCCCCTCTCTCGTGATAAGGATTCATGAATTTCTGACTGAACAGCCTCGATGCTGGGAAATGCTCTCATTCAGACAGAGAATCTGGGTCAGCTGTTTATAAGAATAGATCAACCTTTCATTGAACGCAATGGACAAGCCTTCAGCAGGGTGGAGTATTTTCCTGTGCCGTTCATAATGAACTCCAAAAGTTGACAGGCATTTTGTGGACAGCAGCTATAGCTTCCAGCCAGCTAGATGCAGACATTACTGATTCATTGCGTGACAGGGGAAAATAAATAATACTAAATACTAATTGTGATTTTAAAGTATTTTTTTAACATAAGATGGGGCACACAGTAACAAAGACCTGTGCCTCTGTGTTCAAAAGGATCTAGTTTTGTAGAGCTGTTATACTATGAAGACAGGGCTTATTTTTTTTTCTCATTTCACACTTATAATAACTGCTTTTACATGTGATTTCTAATTATTTAATTGTATATGCAGATTACATAGTCGTTTGCATGTTGTCATCAATGACAGCAACTAATAGCACTGACAGTTATTTCCAGGCACATATGGTAATGCCAAAGATTTTAAATATCAGTCAGTACCTGTCATACATATCGATATCTCCTGATCCCTTCAAAAAATGTTAGAATAAATTAATATCACAATGTACATCTGCTTCTTCTTGGAACTAGCTGTATCATGGCAGATCTGTTGTGTTATGTATTTTATCTAAGACTACAGTCTGGCTTACAGTTTCTGATTTATCTGCATTGTGATGGTCCCCCGAGACAGGGAAACAAAGGGAAAAAAATGTTAATATACATTTTCACAGCTGTATTTACATATCAAAGGGTGGGGGAAGGCTAGTGCAGACATGAAGGACTCGGGTCCTGCTTGTATATCACTGTTTTGATCCAGAAGGTATTTTACAGCTCTTTGACTTTTCCTTTATGTAGACCTAAATGGTTACCCAAGGTAAAATTAATAGGAATCAGGGCTAGGGAATGCCCTGTTCATCATAAAAATCAGTGCAGTATTCTTTTTCCTGATATAAAGTAGGTTTTGAGCATGAAAGCTTATGTTCTGCTGCCATTTACCCATTTTTTTCCACCTGAGGCGTATTTAACTGTGAAGACTGTGGTAACAGCCAAGGAGACCTCAGCGGACATGTAACTATTACTGAACTTGGAACCTCCCCATTAAAACCTTGCACAGAAAATACCATTGAAACCCTATCATTCAAAGAAACAAGCTTCAAGGCAGCTGCCTTAAAAGCCAACGATTCCATGCTATGTCAAGATCAGTTGTTTTAAATTGATTTGCAGTTTGTGCTGTTTTCAAATGTTATTGACTCCAAGGCATTTGTTGTTATGTAGCCATGGAGCATGCAAACAACACTCCACACCATTATTTCCTGCTCATTAAACAGATGTGTACAGCTAAGAGACTAAATATTCTCTCTGAAACTAAAGAGTCACTTATTTAAATCCTGTTGGAATGTGGCCTTCAATGCCCTTTTATTGATTTGAGTTTCAAAAGTCTCAGCTCTTGCCATGTGCGGGAGATCTAAGGTCCTGACAGTACAGAAAATGTGCTTGTTCGGGATTGGAGAAAGCACTGCCTCCTTTTTTAATTTACTTGACATTTGGAAACATCCTTGCAAATCACCCAATTTTGGTACCTCAAGCACCACATCTTTCTCCTTGGTGGAGAAAGACTTGCTGTGAGTGATGAACACTGGCAGAATGGTTGTGATGAAGGCGGCAGAGGAGCACTGCCAATGTGCTGTGCAGCTCTTGGGAGCTGGGTTACTGTCTCTGGTTCTTTATATAGCACTTCCTCCGCTTTGCTGAGAAGTGGGAAGCAATGGAAAGATGAGCTACATCCTGATACTGCCACCAGATGAATGCATTATAAATATTCTTTCTTTTACCTTGCCTGTATCTGTTGCCTTCCCTGCCAAGATTTGCACACCTCTTGCTTTGTTGGTATTTCCTTCATTCCTGTAAGAGAAGAACAGCTCAGAAAACGTTGAAAATTCTTAGGGAGCTTCCACATCATGTAGCAGTGCTGAATTTTCTAATGCCACATTTCCTCTAAATGCTTTTTTGGTTTAGGAAGAAAACATGGTGATGCTTTGTAAATGTTTTATCACCATGTATTTGGGAGGCCTGCTTTATTCAGCAAGCCTCAAGCAAATAATTTAATGCTCCTCCTTGTGCTCATGCAGAGTTCCTCTCCAGGGTAGTTTTTCTGAAACAGCTTCAGAGGATGATTAACTCTCTCCTACGACCCTTTTGGGTTTTTCTTGCTGTACCAAACCCCTCACTGTTGCTAGCTAGCTCCAGTGTTTAGGGATTGCAAAAGACTTTCAAAACTGACCTTAATGTGATGTGGCATCTTCTTGGATATCCTGAGCTTTGCCAGGGCTAGTGGCTAAACCAGCTCCCTGCTTTATTGTGGAGAGGGAATGGATTCATGCTCAGATTGTCCAGAAGTGACAACAGGATTTGCTGTGCTGAACATTTCTGCAAATATGATTCTTTTAGATATCTCTACAAAAGCTGATATCGCTTCTCTCACCTTCTCTCCTAAATAATGTATCTGCCATGTCAGCAATGAAGGTAATGACCCTGAGTTGTGTTGTTAATGTACCCCATCCTATGTAACAGCTGCTTTGGCAGTGCAGGTGTGTTGGATGTTCCTGCTTTAGTTTATAGCCAGAGATACCTGCCATGAATGTTGAGTGGAGAAATGCTTGAGTTTTGGTCTTGTATCTTGAATGTGTCCAGCTCCTATTTTGAGTCTCAGGATGTCCCTGAAGCCAATCTGTAATTAACAATTTTTAGTCTCCAGATGGTGTGTGGCATATGTGCCTCTGGAGCCATGTCAGTATAGTGGTGAAACATGAGATTGGACATTACACAATCACTAGCCTCTTGCAGCAGCAGAAAAAAACATCCAAATGACATAATGTGGATTTTCAGTCTCGAATCTCTGCATATGCTGATCTGTGTAGGGCAACCATGGGCTATTAAAACACCCCAGGGAGTGCCAGCAACCCAGAGTGGGGGACAAGGTGAGAGAAGAGGGTGTGGTGAGGCAGTTGGTGCGGGCGGGGAGAAGTCTCTCTCCCAGCTTAAAGGTAAGTCAGTAAATTCAGCAGGTCTGCAGCTCATGCAGCAGAGTGCTCAGCCTCTGCTAGCTCCTCCTGGGGCTCACCCTAGTGGATGAAGTTGCCAAGCCACTATCTGTCACGTTTGAAAGGTCATGGCAGTCTGGTGAAGTTCCTGCTGACTGGAAAACGGGAAATGTAACCTCTACCTTCAAAAAGGGAGAGAAAAAAAAGAGGAAGACCCATGAAACTATAGGCCAGGTGATTTTACTGCTGGAATCGATGAAAAAGCACACAGAGGAATCCTCTCAATCTAAGACAGATGAAAAGACTTGAATGAAATAATTTTTGGCTTGCCTGTCCTAACAGAGAAGCAATACTCATAATACAAGCTTTCCAAAACTAACCTCTCTAGATACCATCATGGATCATCTTGAAAAGAGAGATAGTGGTGGTTGAAGTAATGCATTCTTTATCACACTAGCAAACAATATCCAAAATTTATTTTTCAGAAAGCTCTTTCTATCCCAAAGATAGCTAGCAGCATTTACCTTGTAGTTCTCTTTTGGTAGATGTACCTCTGTAAGCCTTCCTTGGATTACTCTTCTCATAGCTCATAGGATTAGAAATCAAGCTGTCAAGTGGCTGCTTTTTAAGGGATATGATCAGACTGACAGCCCATTACACTGCAGTGCTTTCTGTGACATAAACACTTCCCTTAGTTGCTGTTCAGGATTTGGGCTTTCTGAGCACTGAAGTGACAAGGGTGGACTCAGAGTAGTAGGAGATAAGGTTCGAAAAACTACTTCTGGAATATATATATATATATATTTTTTTTTTTTTTTTTTTTTCCCCCATGCCTTTTGAGGCAGAGAGGCCAGGTCACCTCTCCTTCAAGCACCTTGGCACAGCACTTTGCTAGTTGGCATGGTATGTTGTCTATATTGTTTATAAAGAGATATATATGGTTAGAGAACAAGGTCAGGCAGTATTCCTTCTTCGCCTGCTGCCCATGGAGGACTCTGGAGGCCCCGGGCAAACACAGATTTTGTCAGCCTGCCTCACTTTGAAGCCCAGGCTGTTTTCCCTGATAACTTGTTCTCTGTGACAAAATGGGAACATAACCTTCAAACCATGGTGCATGGGGTGAGGGGATGGAGCTCACGAACTCCATCTCCTGTCTGTCCCAGGTCTGTGGACCTCCTCCTCTTCCTGTGTCCCCTACAGGTGCCAGTGCCATGCTGAGGTCTGAACCCTCATCCCTCCACACCAGTAATGCCAAACCAGTTGCTGGCTTCAGTGAGTGGGAATTCCCAGCTCGGTCTCTGTTTCTTTACTGAAAACTAGGCTGCTACTTCAGGATCTATTGCTTTATTCTACTCTTTCTACATGGAGAGGATTTTTTATTGCAGGAATTTTTAGGGTCACTTTGAACATCTCTATTGCTTGGATTTCTACAGTTCATTCCTAATGTTCTGGGGATTGTGTGATTTTTTGATTTATTACTACCATTGTTGTTGTTGAAAGGGGAAATATCTTCCTATAAAAGCAATGCTTGTTTCATTCTGAAAAACAAGCAAACCAACCAAACCAAACCAAAATCCAAGACTAGAATTAGGCAAAATCCCCAGGAATTAGCTAAAAATGTTCCAAGAGAATGGCAAAGTAGGTTACTAATTAAGTAAAAATTGAGGTCAATTTGGAATGGGGTCCTCACAATCAGGAGGAAAACACAGGCAGTGCAAATTGTACATCACAGCCAAATAAGTCTTGTTTCTGTATTGAGGGCAGGAGAGGAGACAGCGTTCAGCTCTTTGGGGAACTTGTTCTTAGGACTTTGGAGCAGTTTTGGAGACTGCTGGGATCATGCAGCCTGTCTGTCAATCTGTCTGTCTATACTCTCCTAATAAACCAAATTCCTCCAGTTTCAGACAAATTTGGAGCAGGACAGGTCTCAGATTAGGTTCTACAAAATGGGATGAAACTCAATGACTAAGTGGAGAAGAGCTACTCAAGTGAATGAACTCACGAAGAGAAAGGAAGAAATTTCCTTCTTTCCCTTTTGTGACAGCTGTGGCCATTGGGCAGCAGCAACAGCTTGACATTAGCTCCAACTTGCAGCTTTTACCTATTTGGGGTAACAGATGTCAGGAAGGTCATGTGGCGCAGTCTGAGGCAAGAAGGCACTGCAGGGAAGCAGCTTTGTTTCAGCAGTTACAATGGGAGAGGTTGCTTGTATTAAATATTTATGCTGCTTTACTTACTCTTGCACACACATGAGTTAGCTGGAGAGTAAATGGGATTTGGTGAGCAACAGAGGCAAGGAAGCCGTGTGTATTTTCAGATCAAGCTGCTGGGTGGAGTCTCTGGTGTGTAATATGTGCTGAGTTCAAGCCATGCTTTATTGCTCAGCAGGAGCACTGAAGGTCTGTCCTCTCTCCTCAGCAATGCATTTTAATGAAGTGTGTGAGGATGTACTATTTTGTACCATCTATCCTCTGTCACTTTGGTTAACCCTAGCTTTAAAATTGGTAAAAAATGGCTTAAGAGCTACTCGAGTGCATCAGATGAACACGGGCATCCATGCAACATGTGGCTGCATTGTTTCATTTCTTTAGGAAATGAGGTTATCCTTAGGAAATAGGAATAAATATATGCTTTTTACAGAGTGAGAAAGAACTGATTTTGCATAATTAACAAAAGCCACTTCTTGCATATGACCATTACGATAATGCCAGCTGTAATGTCAGACTGGTGATGAAGGTATTTTTGGCACGTTCGTTCGTTTGCTCTCTCTCCAAAAAGCCTACCTTTCTTATACTACAAACTGGCTGTTCTTTGATCACTGATGAAATCAGAGATCCTGTGTATGGGTGGAAGAGCTCATTGCTGGCCTACACCATAGCTTGCAAACTGCTTTTGCATGGATTTCTATCCTAAGGAAGCATCATGTTTCTGTGCCATACACTGCATGTTTTATCATTATAAATTAATATGCCTTTCTGCAGTCTTCTGTTACTTTGGTTCAAAGTGGTTGAGAGTGCCAGCATGTTCTAGAAACAAGGAAGGAGGTGAAAAAACTCAGATCTCTCTTCAGATACTGCAATTCCAGCCTGTATATTAGGATCCAAGTGTATTTCATGTAACAGATGCTACTGAGCACAAAGTTTCCATTGTATATGCCTGACTATGTTTCTGTGGAGTCCTCCAAAGCAAGCAGGGGCATCACTACACTGCTGGAATTTGATTATTAATGTAACTGGACTCTTGCAAAGTCATTTAATTTGAAGTGCTAATAGTCTGACTTAATGTCATTAGCATCCAGACCAAACAGCTATTGTTCAAGTCAGGCACACAATCCAATTATTATGAAGAGATTTCATCGTTATAGGCAAATAAAAAAGGAAAAAAAAAAAAAAAAGAAGGAAGCAGCAAGATAAAAAGTCAACAGAGAAACAATATAAAAACTTATCTGAGATACTCACTTGTTTAGGGAAAAATCCCAAAGACAAAGGAGTTACAGTTTCTCTGAGGTAGAAAGACAGAGTCTCAGTGACGTGGCGAGGCTGTGGGCTTTTCCAGCAGCTCCAGGCAAGAAGGGAAACTCCTGAACACTGAGGATGTTCCCAGTAAGACAAACTGCTCCTCTTTTGCCGTGAACATAACAAGGGTCAGGGCAGGAAGGAGAATGAGCCCCTTGGAGAAGATCACACTGTGGATAAATAGAGGCATTGAAATGCCAGGAAGGAAAAGGGGGCAGGCTTCCAAGAAGTGGCTTTTGAGCAAGAAGGTCATTTGGTACACCTGACAATGGAGATTGTTCAGAAGCAGAACAGTGCTTGTTATGGTGCTGTGTCCTTGTGGTTTCCTACTGTCCTTCTTTCTGCTTGGAAGGACTTCCCTTGGGTGGGCAGCTCAGGACCCCATGGAAGGGGCAGGTGGAAGGTAGGACTTCCCCAGTTTCCCCTCACAAAACTATGGTTTTGAACAGCAAACAATCTCTTTGCACTGTGTGAACTCTTGGTGAAAGACCAAGTTTGATCTTGACAATTTTCAGTTCTTCTGCTGTGAACAGGTAGCTTCCCTGGAGACTTTGCTTGTCTAGGCATAAAACTTCATGGAAGCACTGTGGTAGAAGATGTTCCTAAAGATTCAAATCATCCCCATGTTTTAGCTGCAGAACTATAGCCTGAGCAGTAACATAGCACTAAGAGACAGAGGGGAGAGGATTATGCACCCTGTATGTGCTGCTAGGCAGGGTGCTGTTAGTTTTGGCAGCTCTTTTGTGGCATGTCCTCTCCTGCTACAGTGAATTCTCCCTCAGTAGAGCTATTCCTCAACCCTTGCCTTTGGACAGTAGTTGTGGGCAGAGGTATGCTGAGTGAGTGGTGGTGGATTGCTGCTCCTGTTGCCACAGGAGGTGTGGGGCATCTCTTCATGCTTCTGATGGACTCAGTACCCACACTCAGAAAGACCACCCCCAATTTGGTGTCCCTTCATAGGGTCCTCGTAGCTGACTGTTCCTCTAGGCCACTGCCTGCTTTGCCTATGCACACACATTGCCCTGGCTCATGAGCCAGGTGAAGGTAGAATAGATGAACCATCTGTGTTTTTGGTGCTGCACTGCTTATATAGGGTGTAGCCTGAGGTCACTCTCATCTTGAGGAGTGTCTACCATGGCTTTTGCTCAGTGGATCGAGGCGGGCCATGGCTCATGAAGCAACATCTCTCTGCTCAGTCACTCCCCTCTTTCCATGGGCTTATATTGTATTCCCTTGAAAGAAGGTTCCTGGGAAAATACAGTAGTTCTCATACATCATGTTGCCCTAGTTTAGAATCACAGAATCGTTTAGTTTGGAAAGAATTCTTAACATCATTGAGTCCAACTATTAAGCTCTCTCTGCCAACTCCACCACTAAACGATGTCCCTACGTGCCACATCTACATATCTTTAAAATACCTCCAGGGATGGTGATTCCACCACTTCCCTAGGCAGCCTGTTTCAATGCTTCACAACCCTTTCAGTCAAGAATTCTTTCTTACTATCCAAGGTAGACCTGCAGTATGTTCAAAATCTGTATAGTGCAGAGAATTTTGCCTGCAGGACTGGCAGTTTGACACTCCATTTCCTTCCACAGAGAAGCTTAGGGAAATGTTTTTTGTTAGAGCTGGGCTTGTTGGGAAAATGTTGATGAAGTGAAACACAAACACATTGTGTTGGAATTTTCATGAGAAGATATTGCTGAAGGGTTTCAGTATGTCTGGAATGCATCTCTGCAGTACTAACCCTCTCACTCCATTTTGTATTCATATATAGGGCAGCTATAATATTCCAAAGAATATATTTGAACTTCAGCCAGTTAAGAATTAAGGTCAAAATTGAATGTACATGAAGCCTCTCAATTTTCAGCACTTTTCACAACCTTGGAAAACACTGCATTTTGCAACCTCAGTATTTCCTATTGGCAGCAGCTCAAATGTGTGACCATTACTGGAATTTCTGTTTGCCTTTTCAAATGAGATATTTATTTCCTCCTCCCTGTTGTTACTAGTGAATCAAACAGTTCCATGATAACATGCTGATGGAATTAGGCACTGAGTAAAGGAGTCAGAACAACACAACATTTGCTTGGTTTCCAAGTAGGAAATCAGTGGACTTTTACTATCACAAAAAAAGCAGAAGATCTTGGAAGAAGCCACAGGCATTAAACCCAGAAAGATGACTGCACATATTCAGATTAATCTAGATGCTGTATGCAAAATTTGCCTCTTAAATGCACACACCTCAAAAATAATTCTTGAGTAGTGTATGGGTTTGAATCATTACAGCTTGCAATAGCTTAGACAAGACTTTCTTCAGCCAATGGAAATCTTCAAGTTCTTGATTTAATTTTTATGATAATGGAAAAGATAAACCTCATTTTCTAGCTGTCTAGCAAAGAGAGCATGATAACAACATCACTTCAGCTTATCTCCAAGCAGAGTGTCTTTCTCAAAGCAGCACAGGGACTTGTTAAATATCCTTTTAAAATGTGATCTCCTGGAGTTAAATGGTACTCTCTGTGTAGGAATTCATTCTGAGGATTACAGATCAGAACTTTTAGCAGCTCCAGACTCACCAATACGGTCCTTGCACTGAGAGGGCATAATCTCCTTTCTCTTCACTGCAGAGGCTTGCTGGTGAATAGACCCGTAGATGTACAGGCACATTGGACACTGTCCTGGTAGGGCATAAATCCTGCCAGGCCGATTTTAACCCTTTCTCTCCTCCTCCTGTTGCGGGTCTGGGAGTTGTAGATTGAGCAAACAAAGCCTTGAGGCTAGGAGCTTAGCACCATGTGTCAGGTGTCTGGTGCAGCCCCTCAATGTGCCTGCCTGGTCACACGAGGCACAAAGCTTTGAATTCATTGGACAGAACAATGAAGCTAATGCTATTGGCCAGTTTAATTTTCAAAATGGTCTATTTAATGGGGAGTGATTTAGAAGCCGCACCTTTCCTGATCACCTTTCCTACATAAACTGCCTTTCTTGACTGCCTTTCCTTCATCGCCTTGACCTCTGCAGGGAGCAGTACCGCCTTAGCGGCTGGTTAACTGGGAATCGTTGCGGCCACGTGCTTGCGGCTTACACTGGCAACTCGGCAGCAACTCAGCTCTTCTCTCTTCCTCTCTACCTGGAATCTTTTGTATTNGGCTTACACTGGCAACTCGGCAGCAACTCAGCTCTTCTCTCTTCCTCTCTACCTGGAATATTTTGTATTTTACCACGGGATCATTATCGTGAGTTTTGGAAGAGTTCTTGTGTGGGAAACTTACTCAGGGACCAAGGCGCCATGAGTACATATGCTAGAGTTGATACTAAGCCTCTGTAGCACAGTTAGAATTGTTCCTGTTTTCGCGTTCCTATTTTTCCAAGTTCTGATTGTTTAAACTGTTTAATTCTGTGTTCCTAAATATCCTTTGTGCACTTATTTCTTGTCGACCAGAAATCCAGAGAATGTCAGGGAATTTTCTAATACTAATAATAAAAATTACTATTCACACAGAAATTAATAATCATAATTCATATCAGATTATTAATATCACACCAGACACACAGCAACATGCACACATTTATGGTGGATTGCTGTAATGTTGTGCTGTTTTTATGTGTGTGTAATAGTGTCTAAGGTTGCTGGAAAACTGTAGAGTCCAGAAGGCGGAGATCACTCTTACCTCCTCAGAATGGTGCTGCTAAAACATGAAAACCAACACCTCTTTGGGGCTTTACTTCCTTCCCTCTTGGCTAACACTAGACTTGCTGGGAGGTGGGGAAAAATTTGACCTCAAAGATAGGTGTGATCTTCTTGCCAACAAAGAGCTCAGGTGCAGCCACTGCGCAATAGGGTGGGTGGCAGGGGATGTGTGCTTCATAGAAACCATTAATAATCAACTCCCTTAAACTGATAGTATTGTCACTGAAATAGCTGGCAGCACACAGAGATGTTTTAGTCATTTACAAAGTGCTGAAAATCCCACTGGCTTTCCCCCAGTGCTTGTGGTTAGCTTGTGTGTGAGGCATTTGATGTTGTTTTCCTAGAAGCGAGAGAATTTACATAAGAGGGCTGGCAGCCTATAAAAATGTCCTCACCCAGCACGGGTGTGAGCCAGGTTAAACTTCTTTGAAGGCTTCTACAAGCTGCACAGGAAAAAAAAAAAAAGGTCTTGGAAGAAATTCCTTCTCTGGGAAACAGCCACCCAAATCAAATCACCTTGCATAGAAGTGTTTCTTATGGTTTTGGTTTGTTTTGTTTTGTTTTGTTTGTGTTTAGTTTTGTTTTGTTTTGGTTGTTTTGTTTTGTTTCTAATAGTATTCCCAGCTGGACATCTGCTTCTATCATGAGGAAGACAAAATATTCCTGGCTACCCTTCATGGAAAGAGGCAGTGAGTGGAAGAAAACAACTGAGGAAGACACAAGGATACTGCCCAAGGTCACACATGAGGAGGGAAAGACGCAGGAATCAAAGAGGAGAGGGAGGCTGAGAGCAGTGGCAGGCAAATTGCTGAAGGCCGTAGCTACTGGGAAAGAGGAATCAAAGGAGAAGGCTGGCAGTGAGGATGTGGCAGGGAATTCAGTGAAAATGGCAACCTGTCGGAAGGCAGCAGAGGGAAAGACACCTACAGGTAACCTTGAAGTTATCTCTGGTTCCAGTTCTGCAGCTTCTCTGCCTCTCCCAGCCCTACAGGCTCTTGTTTTTGTTAGCTTCCAGAGTGGGTGCTTTCACATTTTTCCTCCTTCCCAACCTTTGCTGAGCTCTTATCCTTTTTGAACTCCACCCTTGCACTTCTGGAGACTTCTGTATTTCGCTTTCTCTTTGCCTCACAAGTATTTCTCTTTCGTTTTTTATTCTTGCAAAGACCCCTGATGTGTCTTGTGAGAAAGATGATGTACATGTGACTGACACCTTGTTGGGTGTGACTGTACTGTTCTTCCACAGATGAGGAGGGGGAAGTAGGTTGTGCATGAGCTAATTGTACTAAGTACACATTTCCTATGCATTATATATTGAGGCAGGACAAGTGCAGCTTGCTAGACCCTTCCTGAACAGCTTGCCTATTGGTTTGCTGAAGATCCTTGCATCAAGCCTTCCTCATTTTATGTCATGTTCTTCTTCCCTCCAGTCTTGTTTAATTCAATTCTTACTACACAGATCAAGTGCTTTCATAGAGGGAAACTGGGATGCATGTGAAATGTAATGGAATCTCATAGTCTTTAGTTTTTTATTCTACAGCCAAACCTGTATCCTAAATCAATTTCAAAGTCCCACTGCTTCTGGCCTTGCTTAGCTTTCCCTGTGTTCTCATCAAGTTTGATTTTTCCTCTGGGCTCTGCTCCAGATACCTTGGGGCAAATCCTGTTAACTCTTTGTTGTTCAATTTTGTCATCTGTAAAATGCACAGGAAGAAACCCACAGCTCTGTGCAGCTCTTGTGAGATTGCATTTAACTCTCAGTGGTGGGCTGGATGTGATGGGTAAATGCTTTGAAAACAATTATCAGTGAAAAACTTCTCCTTCCAAGTTCTGAACTACAGAGGTTTCATAACTGTCTGGTGTTTAGAGCAGCAGATCAGTCACCATAGCTTCTTGCAGGTGTGGAAGTTGTGGGGAGTTACTTGAATCCCTGTTGCTAACACACTGGAGATAGGTAGCCCACCTTTAGATTTTCACTTTGGGATGAAATACCATGCATAGTCATTTGACCTAGCTAAAAAGCCCTGGTAAACAGAGCCCTGGACTACACTGAGCAGCCTTAGTCTAACATGGGAGTTCCTTGGCAGGAGTGACACCCTCTGCTTAGCCATGCCAGATGGTGAACAGGTGGGAAAGACCTTACAAGAGAGTTTGCAGCACTTTGGTCCTGTCAGGGTTTCTGTAAAGAAGGTAGAGGGTTCCTTCTAGTCTTGATTTTCAGCAGCTGGCTCTTTCAGAAGATGTCCTTTCTCTCACAATTTTTTTTCTGGACAAAAGGTACTTTCTTTAAGGGAAGATTGTCATTAATGAACCTGCATTACCCACATGAGGAGGTCTGCTGGGATGAATGCAGAAAGCTGCTGAAGGCTACTCTTCAGACTTAGTTAGTCTGAAGGAGAAAAGACAAAAGAAAGAGGAAAGGAAGTGCTTGTCCTGAGGAAACTGAGAGGTGCTAGACCTTAAGTGAGGTGATCTCGAGTAGATCCTGAGGAATTTTGAGATACTATATACTTCAGGACTCAGATATTAAAGTGATAGGTCCTATAGAGGAGTGAACAAGTTCTCTTGTTATTCTTTCTGTTGCAGAGGAAACCATCTGTGGATTCATTGAGCAAGGAAAATTTTTTGAAGCTTGTGATCGTATTTATGATCTGGAGCATTCCGGAAGTGATGATGAGGGAAAGTCTGAATCACTTTATATGCTACTGTCTAAACAAATGTGGACTGTGGTAGGAGAAGCACTCGGTGGAAGTGGTAGGATGTTCTTGGAGCCATTGCAGTCAGTGGGGGAATCACTGAAATGGGAGAAGCAGAAGAAAGCAGAGTTGTTTGGCAGTGGCCAAGAGATGGAGTCTGTTTCCACCTGGAGTCCAAACTTCTGGAGGAAAGATCTGGAGGAAAAACTAATACAGTATATGACAGCCCAGATTCCCCCATTTGATTCTTCTAGCAACACAGATGAGAACACATTAAAACAGCATCTGAGTGAGCTGGAAATGACATTTCTTCCCAACTTGGAGCACAGAAGTCATGTCTTCAAAGAGGCAGGACTGCTTGTCACTTACACCCACTGCTGTCACGCCTCTTTGTCTTCTCATATTTCCACACTTACTGACAATAACCATTTCAGCTTCAGACAATGTCTTCTAGTTTATGAATGGTGCCTTAAAATGCACAAAAGGTACATCTGAAGGTCTTCTTTTTCTTTACATTTTTTCTATGTCTCTATTTTTCAGTTCTGAGCACAATCCCTGCGTCCTGTTAACACAGTGATGGTCAGAACTCTTGCTGAGTTTAGACTTCATGTTCTGTGCTCTCTTTTTTCATTGCACTACTGCCTCTTTCTAAATCCTTAGTACTGGGCTAAGAGGTTTACCTGAGATAGGCAGGTATTTCTCCTCTGGATTCCTTATGGATATGCAGAGTGTCCTGCTTCCTTGATTAATTTGCTTTCTCTCATTAAGTCTTTCTTAGCAAGATCCGTAATAAATACTCCTGTTACTCCAGAATAATTTTTTCTTGCCTTTATGGCAGCATGTAACTCTGCGGACTTCTCATCTCCTTGGTTCTCTTGCTGCTTTATCTAGCTTGTAGTTTGGGCAGTCATTTCCATATTTCCTGCATTAGTGTTCAGACCACAGGAAAAATATTTGACAGATCATTAAATTCCTGCCCAAGTTTGGGGAAACGGATGTGGCTTTCGCCATGATTGAAGAGCAGCACATCTGGGGNTAAGTTTATTCTACCAGGGGAGGGATCCACCGTAACCTGGTACAGGCCTTTTGGCCCAATGTGAATTCAAAAGTTTTCTTGTGATTTCTTTTTGCATGACAATGGTAGATGAGGCATTTGGTTCTCTGTGTCCATGAGCTTTACTACTTGACAGTTCCAAACTACTCATGTTCTAGTGGTTTTCAGCCCTTTTGGGTTATCTGGTTGCTTTGCCCCAAACCTAGCGCTTTTCTGTTTCTTGTATAAACCTTTTATTACCTCACATGCAGTTCATCAGGTCTGCTCTTCCCCTCACTATCTCCTGAAGGAGGGAGGCAGGGTGGTAGGTATGTGCAGGTGCCTGCTGAACTCAGACACCTGGGAGACATGTGGCCAGGATGCATCCCTTCTACTGCTACTTTTATGAGTTTAAAATGGGAAAACTCTGGTTTAGAGTAATAGATTAATGAAATGTTTAAAACTTATGTGAAACTGGAGGTGAATTATTATGTAATGTAAATATACAATGAAAAGCTCAAAAGAGAGGAAAAAAATGTGTTATGCAAATGCTGAATTCCTTCAAGAAGGAAAATAACATCAAGAATAGCTTGTGGTCATATTAGGGTCAGAAGGTAGTGAAGAAAGTGGAAATGAGAAGAGGAGAGATGCCAGACTTAACTGTTTAGATTTTCCTCTCTGTATAGAGAAACATTAATGAAAACTCCTGTGTAGATGCAAGTCTCCTGGTATATAACTATATTTTATTCCAATCAGAGAGAACATGTGACACTTGTAAAGCTGTGCATTCATGGAAATGTGTTTGGGTGACTCTGCTCAAGCCTGAGAAGGAATTCAGCAGCAAAACTGAGGGAATGGGAGAGGGAAATGTCAAAACAAAAGTGTAATTTGAGCATTTAATGTGGAAGAAGGAAAACAAACAGCACAAAAGAATTGCTGGCAAAATGGCACGATAAATATCATCTTCCATATTGTGCAACATTGATGGGTGCGTACAGGGCACCCATTGCTTAGCATGAGGTTGTGATGCCAAGGAGGGGGTGCTAGGTGGGCACTGGAGCAGTGGGAAGCTGCCCCTCTGCTGAGCTCTTGTTTCTGTATGCAGTGGCAGTGAGATATTTCTGAGACCCAGGCAGACTCCTCAACACAGCTTTTCCCTTGGTGCACAATGCCTCACGTGGATTATTTTGAAGACTGAGGAAAAGTTACTTGAAGCCACTCGGGTAAGAACACATGAGTTTTATGCTAATCTGCTCGGTTTATTCCCACAGTTTTAAAATAAGGAATGCCTTTGTTAAATTAGCTGCTTCCTTGCTCTCCGAGCCAGCTCTGCTCAGGTGTTTGAGCCTCAAGATCTCCATCTTGGCTGCATTTTGTTGCAGAGCTCATTCATGACTGTCTTCTTCCAAAAGAATGCTGTCCTGTCTTTGCTCCTTAGCAAAGAGATGGTCAGACAGGATGCAAATCTCCATCCTGTTGCTGCACCTCGATAGTGCTGCAATCTGCTCTGCTCAGAAGCCAGTGTATATGAAGGAAAGGGAGGCTACGGGTGAAATTCACTTCTTTACGAAGGCCATTTCAAGATGCTGTTAATTTTCTCTCCAGCTGTTAATGAGCTCATAGTGAGCAACAGATGGGGTTTTTTTTAATAGCTGCTTTGCCTCAGCTATGCAGGATATTGAAGCTGCCAGGTTTGTCTGTATATAGACCTCTCACAGCCCTCTCCAGCCTACTGGACTGGCACTGCTGAGGTTACAGCAAAGATTGTTTCCAGAGCTCAGCACAAGAAATCATGTAGCTGGTGCACGTCCAGCACAACCCTCCTGTAAGGCTGGAACAGTGAGTTCTGCCTTGCAATCCCACAGGTGACCTCAGCTCCAGGGCCGCAGGATCTCCTTTTCTTAGCAAAGCTCCCTCTTTGAAGAATGTTGTCTCAGCGTGTAGAATACAAAGCAGGGAAAATGTGTTGCAGCAGCAACAGGGAGCTCCAAAGGAAACCATGCTATTTGGAAAACTCAGCAGGGCCTTTTAGATTCAGCTAAAGCTAAAATGCAGCAGCGGGAGTTACCACACTTCTCTCACTCTTGCTTTCCCTTTCGAGCAGAGGGAGGGAAATTCCAGAGCAGAATGCTGAATCATCCCAGGGAAAGTACTCTAAGTTGCAGAGGTTGTCCTCAAGGCTTATTCTCTCAAGAACACAAAGGTAGTCACAAACATTGGAGCAGAGGTGCCAGATGATGACAATATGCTTAAAACCTACTGATTTCAGTGCTTAGTATTAAGCATCTTTATGGGCTTGTAACCCTGGTGAAGGCCACATGTTATTGAGGTCTGTATTTAGCATGTCTTTCAGTGAAGGGAATTACTCAGGGTAATGCTAGTGAGGTCATCTTAGAGCATGTCACTGAGTCATTGACAAACCCTCACAGATGCTGACTAACAGTGATGAGGATTTTTTTTTTTTTTTAAATTTAATATCTTTTATTTTAAAAATTCCTCAAATCTAGTGGCTGGAGAAAGCTTTCGTTTAACCATGGGATTTCTGCTTTTATATGCAGAGCAGGTTTACCTAGATCTGGAAGTGGTTACAACCTCTTGTGCTGTGCTGTTCTGAGTTGGCTGCAGTTTTTAATGCCAGTTTGGATCTGGAAGGACCACAGCTCTACATGGCACCATACTGGGCACAGAGAGCAGAACTGGTCCTGCTGGGGATGTGATACAGCAGCAACCCAGATTGCTTCAAGCTCGACCAGTTTAGGACCAGCTCCATGTTCAAGCTAATGGGCTTAAGGTGGACACAAGCTGACTCTGTATGGCAAAATTATGGATGTCTCTTCACAGTGGCATAGCTTATAGAACCTGCTTTATCCCTCTATTTCTTTTTCTTTGCCACTTCAATGGATGTTTATTTTTTTCTAAATGGAAAGAGACTGACCAGAATAAGTCATGGTCTGCTTTGTCTATGAATCCCTAGCTTGTGGCTGGGAGTGCCAACCTGATACATGCACAAACTAAAAGCACTTTAAGTGCAAATTAGTGATGAGAACTGTGACCACATCTGAAGGTGCTGAGAGCTCAGATGATGTGTGGGGTTCAAAACCACTTCCAAATACTGCTGTGGGGAACTCAGCCAGATCTGCATTCAGGTGGTATTCCCTCAGCCTAGACATGTTTAGAGCAAGGAGGCTTTGTGGTTGTCAATCCATCACCCCTACCCATGCCGTACTGATGGATTTGACATGAGTGCAAGGCAAACCTTCCAGCATGATGCCAGGGTTAATTCTGACACCGAAAGGTAGAAAGTGAACTTTATGTCCCCAGCTTCTTCAGCCTTTGCTCAAAACTGGCTCTTTGTCCAAAAATGGAAATGGACATGCACACCTGGACAAAAGCTTGAGGAGAGTCTAGACTGATCTGCAAGGTATCACTTAGGTCTGTATCTCCCTTCCCAGCTCCTTTTATGTTTATCAAGTAGACAAAAGGAGGACTAAGAATTTCTTCAAGTTGGAGAGCTTGGGTTGAGGACCTGCTGCTGCCCAAATGAATAAGGCTGTGCAGATGTTCTGCACAGTGGTGTGCTCCCACCAACATCAAGCTTCTTATCTCACTATGACTGTACTTCATAAGAACGTAGAGATCTCAAGGATGTTAAATTCTTGCATATCTTAAAACAGCAGCTGGACAGATGGACTAGTTATAACTCTGAGAGGAAATGCTGGCAGGCTGGCCATCCATGGCTCTGAATCTTTTACAGCATGAGCTACCACATCTTGGTCAGACAGGGAGAAACAAGGAGGAAACTGGAGGTTATTTATGGGCCTGTTTGTTACAGCAGAAATTCTGGTCCTCTCCATGTTGGAGCTTTGGTGCCTGAGGTGCTGGTGTCACCACAAGAGCTACAAATGGGCAAGCTGATGCTAATTCAGACACATCATCTGATCCAAAGCAACTAAGTGCTGTGGATCAACAAATTATTGCCTTGCAGTTACTAACTAAATGCCTGCTTTGTCTCACTAGGGAGCAAGACCTTCGTGTTGGCTTAAGCTGACATATTTTACTGTGCAACTGGGGCAGGTTAGAGGTGTTTGTGCAGCTTGGCTGGGATGTGTTATCTCAACACATCATGTTCACACAATTGCTCTCAGTCAGGTGATGGCACTCAGGAGAAAAAGAATTTTTCTTGGTCTGTTTACAGCTGCTTATTTGTCTTCAATTAACACTTTTCAATGACTATGACAGTGCAATTCTTTTGAATATACTTTTGATGATATTCTTTGGCGACAGCCACAAATTTCCTAATTCATCAGCCAGAAAAGAACAAAGACATAAATGGAAAAACAAACTTCATATTTTCTCTATTTCTTTGGAGGAAGACGCAGAAATGGAAGAATAAATAAGCTAGCCAGGCTTCTGAGTTTAATGCCTCTATGAAGGTCAGATCATGTTTTAAGCAATGAGCCCTTTCTCTGCAGTGTTGGTTTTGTTTTTACAGCTCATTCAAACTAGCTTAAGCCAGCCAAGTCTGGGGAAATTTCCCATCATGCAGCCTCATGGGGCTCATCTCCCCGTGACAGTAGCTCTAAACACTAACCCAGCTCCTCTTTGCAGTCACAAGTCCCTGGCTCAAGTGAGGGAATGCTTTTAATTAACGCCGGCTGGTTTATGCGGGTGCTGGTTGGCACTAGGAAGGGTGGAAAAATCTCAGCTACAGTAGCTGGCAGCACAGAGCTGTGTCTAAGCATTGTTTTGCTCTGCAGGCGCCTTCATTTGAGCTAAGCTAACTAGGGAAGACTGTAGATAACCCGAGCTGACACTGGGATGAAAGAAAGCTGCAGATCATTTAAACTCAAACAAACAATGTAGAACAAAACAGAACAATGTTATTAGGTCAGCTGGAAAATAGCCAGGCTTTGGATTAAATGAGTTGGCCAAAAAAACAGAGGCAGAAATTCATCTAGTCCAAATGCATAATGAGGCTCTGGTAGGGCTAACTCATTATGAATGCCATTGTATCTCAACTGTTCTTTTTTCTTTTCTTTTAATACTTAGAAGGAAGTAGGGGAAGCCCTGAAAGAAGCCTTTGATTTTGGGAAACCCCCTTGTGCAGATGCTGCAGTCATTCAGGTAAAATGGAGAGAACTGAAAACCTCTCATATTTTGAGGCAATCATGATTTTGCACACAAGTACATAGAGGTTTGGCAAGATCCAGTTTTGCATGCCATGGGCTAAACTCAGCTAGTTAGAAGCTTACAAGCTAGCTGCCATACTTAAACTGCATCTGTTTGCTCCTGAACTTACTTTTCCCTTGTGCATAACTAAAGAAAATGTAACCAAAAAAGGATGAGCTTGAGATTAGTTGATTCAAGCTGAAGTTGCATCTTTGCATACGCGCATAGATTTTCACACAACCTTTTGGAAAGTCAGGGTGTGCATTAACTGGTCTGCTCTGTGTGAGTTCTGTTGAGCACTTTTATAAAAAAGCAGCAAGACTTGCCAAGCTGTGGCAGTCTCCATACCTAACTGTAAATGGAGGCAGCTGTGTACAGCTGCAAGTGCTGTGCTGATGGGTTAGGCAGCATAAGGGACTACAGAGCACAATGAAGGCAAGTGCTCAAAGCACAACAGTGCAGAAGCATGCACTGTTAATTTACGAGCAGTACATACAATAGCCAGAGGGTGTTTAGATCAAGACCTGCAGAAGGCTTAAAATAAATCCTGGAGTTTACATGTGGATTCAAATGATGCTAGAAATCAGGGACAGGTTATGGGCTGTTGTAACTGTATCTTTGCTGCCACTACCCCAGCTAGAAGTCCTGTTTTAGGTCATGAGAGAGGGAAGTAGTCCCATGGTCCTTTGAAGTGGAAGACAACCTCAGGCAGCCCCTTGGAGGCTTACAGTAGGCATTGCAGATCAACAGCAGCTGGCCATCCTTTACAGGTTTAGCTGGTAAAAACTGACTTTTCTGTCCCAGCTGAGATCCAGGCACCAAGATCAGGACTTAACAGAGGGGACTTCTTTCTCCCCACCTTGCAGTGTGCACCCTGGAACAACAGAGCGGTGACAGGCTCAGTGACAGGCTGAGCAACTAGCTAATGAGCTGGTTTGTGGTTTGCTTTTTTTCCTGCTTCTGGCTGACAGAACAAAGGTTTCTAACAGGGACCAGGCCAAAGCCTGGTTTGAATGCTGTGAGCCTCATATCTGCAACATCTGGCCACGCTTCAGCATGAGTAGTTTTGCTCTGCTGTGTAAGTAGCTGACAGGTTTGAATACTCTTAAGGAAGATGATGGAAAAGCCTGAATAAATAGTCAAGCCTTATGAAATTACCTCCTCCTCAATTTTCTCAGGCTGACACTTAAAGATCAGATAGAAAATGAATGAAGTGTCATGGAAACTCATCAGCTATGGTTTCCTGCCACTTTGGGGTGGCATATTTTATCCCATCCCTTTGGGTGAACTTTTACATCTGTTGTGAGCAGTGGAAAAACCCATTCATGATGTGAGTCACCCTTTGTCTCTGGCTGATGCTTCCCAGAGCACTGGGAGAGCTCAGCATATGAGTCCATCTGTCTCCTTTTATCCATCTGGCTCTCCTCGCCTTACAAGCTTTTGTTTCCACAGAGTAACTAATGGGCAGCATTAAGTTGCCACCTGCTCAAGCCTGCCCAGTATGGGGTAGGTTTTTAGCTATCTGGTATAGCCCAACTCCTGCAACCACCCTAGCCACTCAGCTGGGGTCAAGGGGGCGAGGCAGGCACCTCGTTGGATACATACATTGCCATGTTAGATGTGAGCGGTGATGACTGAGGAGATGAAACCCCTCTTCTTCAGACATCCCTGGCAGAGGCACAGGCCACACAGTTTGAGCTGCCTAACATGTTTTTTGGCATCAGCACCCAACTTTACCTGTGAGGGTGTGCCACACAGAAGCACAGACGCTCCTGCAGGTGGCAGGTCTTTGTATGACCTGAGCTGACAGTCTGAACATTGCTAGCAGAGAGCTCCTGTAGAGACAGGCTTTCCCCTGAGCTTGAGACTTGATGCCAGCCTGTTGACTACAACGAAAGCAGTGGTAGCAAAGGTGTAGGGTCTGGCACTGAAATCAAGCTCTGAAAAAGAACCCCAACCTTTTATTTTCACAAGGACTCTCAAAACCAGAAGTCATTGCTTAGAAGGCAGAGGGATTTGCAGCAGGAGGAATGGGATGTATTCCTGTCACCACATACTGAACAAATAGCTTTGTTCTGCCCCCCCTCTCATGCCTTAAAATCCAGATGCTAACAGAGAAGAAGGAGGCTGCCTGGCACGTCAGCAAGAACCTGAGCAAGAAGGTAGAAGCTGTATGCCTGGAAGAGTGCCTGAGGTTCCTGGAGAGGTAGGAAGGATGCTGTTTTCTTCCTTGGCAATGCCCTCAGTGCTCAGAGGAAAGAAATCCGATGGAGTGACAGGCAGTGCTGTGAACATCCAGATCTGCCATTGCTCCTCCTTAGTTTGATGGCTATTTCCCATTGAGCTGTTACTGGAGAGACAGTACCTTGCTGCTGCTTATGTGCTCAGCATTTGCTGTTGGACTAAAGCTGTTGGAACAAAGCACCTGGACTAGCCTGGACAGGTGAAAGCCTTGGGGGATGCTTATTCTGGAGAGGCTCAGACCTTTGAAAAAAGAAGCAGAAAGAGGGGCAGCCAGATGGCCAGTGCCCAGGCTTGGCCCTTCCTATCCTTGCTGTGCTTCCCAGACACGGTGCTTTCTGCCAGCTCCCTAGGAAGGTGAGAAACTCTGCTCTGTCCTGCTTCTCAGAGGAGGACACCTGTCTTCATCTCATCTTATGCCCTTTCACTACTTCTGGATCCATTTATATGCTTTCTGTTCCTCGGGCATTGCTTTCTGTTTCCTGAGGAGCAGAAAATGCCAATATTGCCAGTTGTAGATGGATATTCCAGAAGAAGGTTTGATTTAAGACCTTTGGCCCTTCATGCTATGAGAGGAAGGAAAACCCTATAAAATGGAGTTCTCCAGGAGCTGTTTCTGAGACTGAAGCTGCAAGGAAGCAGTCAATAGATTAGGGGTTACTCATACATGGTGAGGTGCTATCCTACAGCTTTATTGGTAAAGCCTGTGTTACTCCTCAGAAACAAGTGTTACAGCAATAGCAACTGTAAAATGAATCTCCCGCCTCTCAGTTAGCAGCGGAACCTTGTCAACTTGAGGGCCCTCCCAGTGCTGTTCCTGTGCTCTCCATCCTTGCCAGCTGGGCAGGACAGAGACCATCTTTGTCCTGCTGTAGATCACACCTTGGGGAGTGAAACTGTGTACTGAAAAGATAAATCATCCCAGAATATTTTCCACACTTGCTTCTGGGCTAGTTCTGTCAGGTGCATTACAGAGCAGCTTCAAGACATGTCTCCCTGTTTTAATTTAGCTATGAAAATGAAGTAAGAAGCTTTGTCCAGCTTGATGTCCACCCAGGGATCTGCAATATCTTACAAGTCCTGGAGAACTGCTGCATTCTCAGGTTAGAAACCATACCCTAGTGGCATGGGAAGCAAAATTAAATTTCTGCTGACTGATCTTCTAATTCTGCTATGGAGTCAACCTTGCCTTCAACTGGAACTGATCACTCAACCCCATGTACACCAAACCTTAGGCATGGAAAGAACCCAGCTGTGGTCAGCAAGACCCCTTCAGAGCTGCCCTGGTTGCCCCAGCGAGAGGGGGACTCACGTTGGGGCTGTACCATGGCCAGGGCCCCGATTGCTGCATTGACAGCACCATGTTGTTGCATCTTGCCTGCTCCCAGGCTCTGCAGTTACAGGGGCCTGTGGTCCATCCATCATCTAGCTCTTTCTAGTGCCCACAGCACTGAGCAGAAGGCAGGCAACAATGCTGTGTTGCACGTGGGGATATTATCCTGGCCAAACCTGATGAATATTGCAATGTGGTTCCTTTCTCTGGCCTAATTCTTCATTAAGAAAGCCTCATAAATGTTGCACTGAGATGTGTGTCCTGGCGCACTTTAGGGTGAGGCCAAACTCAAGTGTTTTGCTGAATGAAACCCAGTTGAACATGCCAGACTTCCCCTGGGGTTGCTAAGAGGGAGGGAAGCAATAAAGCACAGAAGGCTGGGAGGGGCTGTTTGCAGCTACAAGTTAATCTCAGAAGTGCTTGCAGCAATGGAGAAAACAAGGTTGCTTCTCTTCCTGTGTAAAATTATCTGAGGATCTCTGTAGTCAGCAAAATGCCCAAATCCAGAATATGCACAGTGCTTACTTGACATTGGAGCTGTGTGCTGAGCCTAGGTAGCTGCTTTGTTTGTTACATTTTTGTGTTGCTGGTGTTGAATCCTAGACTGAATAGTTCTGAGGCTCTTTTATGTGATTCTTTACAATGATACTGAGACAAATTTATACACTGAGCTTTTCCTGAAAGTAAAATGTCTGTTTTCAAGTTGGTGATCATTTTAACCAGGATTTGCTGACTCGAACACTATTCTGATGGAAGATAATTATCTGTAGGGTGTCAGAGGCACACAGGATGCTCATCTAGCTTCCATTTGCCAAGGCCACTTCGTGCCTACTTATTTTTGAAAATACTAGAATTTTTACTGATCTCATGAGTGATGGGTACAACTGGCATTTGTGTGCATTCAACTTTCACTTCTTTGTGGAAGTATCTTAATGAAAGCAATCCAAAAGGTAGATGCTTGTATGTGGGTCACTGAGCTAACCCTGGACCAGAGCATATGTCCATTCAGTTACCCAGGCAGTCATGTTGGTTACTGTAGGAGAGTTTTGATATGAGACAGTAGCCTGATTTGCTCTGATCAATACTTTCCATATCCTTTAAAAAAAAAATATTATTATTTTTATTTTTGTAACAGGACTGTCTGGCACAAGCTAACATACATTTGCAATGCCAGCACCAGTCAGGATGTTAAGGTAAATGGATTTCTAGACAGGATGGAAGATGAGATTACGGCGCACTTTCTGCAGACAGTCACTTCTAAAGTCAAGGTATGGGAGACTGACATTAACGCTGAATATTTTCAGGCTGCAGGGCAGGCACACAGTTCACTCTCATGTCCTGAGTTGGAAACAGTGAAACTGTAGTTTGGTCTTCAGGCCCAGTACCCTCCTCTGCCTTGACCGAAGATGTATATTGACAGCTTTATCTTTTCTAGTTTTGGGGATTCTGGTTCCACTGTTTGTTGTATTTGCTGATGTGTTACAAATAAGCACCCCATGGTGCACCTGGGCACCTGGACCCCAAGGGCTGTAATTCACCTGATACCTACTCAACTTCAGCAGCTGGGCATCTTCCTGGGGCAGTGATAATTCACGGAGCCCAAGGCTGTGGTGGGTTGTGGTGAAGACTGACAGAAGTTTATCCCTCCCTTGAGATAAGTTCCCCTCCCTTCACATTTTCTATTTTTAGGCTATTAGCCTGGACATCCACATTCATATCCAGGGCTCCATATCTGGAGCATGCAATTGCATGCCACTAATAGTGTATGGTGTTATGCATTCTTTGGGAACCTCCCCTAAGCATCCTCAGGCTCATTGTGCAGGCTCCCTTGAGCACAGTGAAGGTGACAAAAGGAAGACAACAAAAGAAACGTTGGCCACACTGCACAGTTCTGGTCTCCAGAGCTCATTGACAGTCCATCCTATGGGCCCACACATTGAGATAGAAGCTGAGCGTGCTTCTGACAGGGAGCGTGGACAACCCTGGCGAGAAACAGAAGACCTAAGACTCAGGTGTTTGGTCCTTTTCTGGATCTGTCAACACAGGCTTTGAACTGTGAAAGTCAGATCTTGTGCCCTGCCTGTCTGCTAAATGATTCTTATATTTTCCCACTGAGTGGCTACGCTGGAAGCAGGATGCCAGAGCAGAATGGCACAGAACAACCAACTCTTCCTGTACTCCCCATCTGTAGGGGTACCTTTTACATAGTCCCCAGATTATAGCTATTGCCACCCATTTTTCATAGTTTTTTGGGCTTAGGAATTTAGTACATATCGTTCCTGAGTTTGAATTGTTTCTTTCTTTAATGTTTTGCTTTTCTTCAGAATGAAAGCACAGGATACTGCAGCTCCTGGAGTCTGTTTCCGAGAGCAGAAAGAGCTAAAGCACAGTAATCCACATCTGTTGTCTCTGCGGTGTTTGCATAAGCACCCTTTGACTCTGTCTGTCCCTTTTCCTCAGGGAACGCTGAAGGAGCACTTCAAACAGAATGACAGTGGTTTTGACTACATCCTTGAATCCTTAAGGCAAAGCTTTTTGGCATTTGACAAGAAAAAAACAGACACATACGTGGTAAGAAATAAGTAAGAAAGTAAGAACAAGATGTTATTCTGGAAAATCATTGAAATTAGTACTGAACTTCTGGATGGCACAGTATTTGAACATTAATTCAATCCAACTTTGTCTGTTGTTCAAAAGACTTTTAAAGATCTAGTGGTCTCAGCCAGCTTATTTATCGAAAAGAGTTGGATATCTTCTTCACAGTGACAGCTAGGACCTTGCTGTGTTCTTACCAGAGAAACCAACAAATGAAGAAATTAATGTACCTCCCAAAAAACAGATGAGGAGCACTGGGCAGTGCTATCATTGCTCAAATACCTTTATTTTGGAAATCTTTTCAGCTTCTAATGTGCTTCAGCCTTAGTTGTGAGAAATATTTGCCCCTTTGATGGAGAGTGAACACATAGAGAGGTTAAAGTTCCAGATCCCCAAAGGACATAGTCTCTTAGGCAGAGTTAAATATTCCAGGATTGGTAAAGAAAAACCTCACAGAACACCTAAGTTTTTTCACCTTTGTCTAGGGTTTCACAGCACCCTTCAGCTTGTCTCTTTGGCAATGAGATTGGTACCTGGGGTACCCTCTTTTGTACCTGTGACTCTCATGTCCTCCTGACCATTGGACTCCCTTTCTCTTACCCAGCCAGGTCTGTGGGCTCTTTGTGCTGATTTTAATTAACATTTTGAAACATGGAAAAAGGTAATGGAACAGAACAAAACAGAAACTATTCTGCTGTTGTTCAGAGCCCGTCACTGGACATTATGTCACATTAGCGCTGGGGCAAGCAGCAGCTTGGTGGTGGGGAGCTGTGCCAGAGCTGTCTGTCTCTTGCTTTGTCTGTTTTGGACAAGGGTGGGGATTTCCTGTACCTTTGGACTGCAGCCTAAAACTGCTCTGATTTCAATTGCTAATGAAAATGTGGTTTCTGTGCAACATTCCATCTCGCCTTAGAAATGCTTGCTTTCCCTCACCATTTTGGGCACTGCGTGGTATCAGCCCTGGAGTTTCTCAGCAGGTAGTCAGTGTCTCAAGGATGCTCAGGCAACTTCTCAGACACAACTATATGCCCAAGGTTGTGGCCCTAGAATCTGTCTAGTGGGGATGCTCCAGGGAGGCTAGATCTGGCTTTGTTTGTAGTCCAAGCTGTCCCCAAGTGATGTGATCTTTAGCATGGTGCTAAGCCAAGTGCCGCTGCTGCTCTTGAGTATGAATGACCTCAGCTAACTGGTCTCATTGCTTTTAGTTGAATGTCTCTGTAACTATTTGTTTTGTTGGGTTTTTTTTTTTTTGTTATCCACATATAGTTTGGAGGTACTCTATATGTTAGACCAGGCATTTAAAATGAGTAATTAAACAAAGAAATGGGACAGCCATCTTCATGGACTCTGTATCTGCTGTCTACACTGGTCAGAGTCCTATAGGTATGGTTTGATCCTTGCACAGTACAGGGAAGTTAATCTGGGTATCTTTGCTCTGGAACAGGCCCTTGTCAAAGCAGTCAATGCCATCATTATTACAGAATATGTGCAATCCTTCCTGACCACTTCCAGGAAACCATCTTCTGCGCAGAGGAGAAAGATTGTCAGCAAGATAGAAGAAGACCATAGCATGCTGCAAACCATCTTTAAAGAGTGCTTAGTAAGTCTTTGATATGGTTTTAGTCTCCATCATCAAGAACAGTACTGGCAGAGCAAAAGGCTCTGAAAGCACCAGAAATGCTTAAGAGGTCTTACCACAGTTGTATCCAGCTTCACAGAAATGACAATCAGATGTGCTGATGACCCCTCAGATCTGCCAGAAGCTGACAGTTTATAGTTTTGAAATGTGTGACTAGAGGAGGCAAGTTTCGCACTCCTGGCACTGAAATAAGAATGAGGCACACTCCTCTGAGATAGTATATGGCACGGGGGTGCAGACGAGGAAGAGATGTGCTCCCTACAGTGCTTCCCTTTGAGCCTCTGAAGTGATGAACCAAATCAGTTTCTCCACATCTTCATCTTCACCTTCTCCTTGGATTTCCCTGTATGGCTCCTCCTCCTTGACCATGGGATGTGAGCTGTTACTACTCCATCTGGCCTCCTCCCTTCCTGCAGGCCCTTCCGAGCCCCTCAGAGCTGGGATGATGGCTGCATGAGCCATTTCCCCATGCTGCAGTGTTTCCTCATGGGCGGAAACAGGCTGATGCTGTTGTGGTTGGTGATGGCTGCAGGGAGGAATGAGTTTTCCTGTAGAGGTAAACATCTCATACCATTATGAAGTAAAGATGCACTGAAAGGTTGGGTGTAAAAGCAGAGCTGCACCTTTGAAGAAAACTTGTGGAAAAATGCTAGGTCTGGTTTGCGAAAGCAATTTCAGAAGCTTAAAAAAGACTCTCATCTTAATTCATAATCTGGTATAATTGGCAGTGCCACACATGGCATCTGTGGATGCCATCAGGCTGTCCCTTGATTACCCCAGGGCAAGGACTGCAGTGCTGGCAGCATCCCCTCTGGTGGCTGCTCCAGCTGGAGAATCGCTGCCATGCAATGTCCCTTGGCACAGCTCTTCTGCAAATGCAGGCCAAGAGTGCCCAGGCATAGCACTTTTTAAGGATCTGGGCTAAGCATCATGTTAATGGTTGCAAAGTCAGTCTGGTAACAGGACTTAGATGTGACAGAGTCGACTAAAAAAAAATAAAAATCTATTTCTCCTAGAGAAATCCCCTGCAAGTATTTTGTCAGCAATTCTTGCTTTGCACAAAGAACAAAATGAAACCAAAATAATCTGTAGACTCCTCTAAAACGATGTCAGACCCATTACAATTAATGCATTGGTTTCATGGTGGAAAGCTGGAAGTTGCCAGTGCTTTTATCTGGAGACCCACTTCTCCTGGAGTGATCAATCACAGATGAGACGATGTTTTGGGCAACTGGGCCACTGGGAATAGCAGGAGGATTCTCTAATCTCAACTCTGAAGTTTACTAGTAGTACTGTGCTCAGCATCGGCCTTGGATATAAAGTGCTAGGAAAGCTGGGTTTATAGTTTAAAGAAATATAGAAAATCTAATTATCTACTAACCCCCTGCATTCAGTTTGGGTAAAAAAAGTCTGCGTCTAGTTAGCACTGTTTCCCTTGTGTTCCCAGTCTGTTTGCTTTCTTGATGTGGGAGCACTGCAGACCTCAGGGAGGAAATGCATGTGATTTGCAGGGGACAGCCTGATCCTCAGTCAAATGAGGTACATGGTTATGCATGCAAAATATGTACTCTGCTGCAGAGTGAATTTATCATGCAGTTGCTGTACAGGCTGCACCTGCTCCCTGCCCTGCTCTGCCCTTTCTTCAGACTCTTCCTTCCCCTCTGTCCTCAAAACACATTAGGAAATACCTTGCTTCTCTCCCAAGAGCAGTAGGTGTCAAAGGGACTCAAGGACTGCTGACAAGACACCTCTCTCTCATCCTTTTCAATTGCAGGCTGTTTATCTCTGACCTTGCATGCCTGTATGCTGTTTTACTAAATCTGACACCTTCTAATTAATTAGCATTTTGTAATAGTGAGCTTGCCAAGTATGAAGCTGTACAGTATCAGTGCCTTAGGAGCTGAGTAGAGCTTGTGTTCTGTGCAGAGCTAGGCATGCTGTGTGTCTGCAGTGCAGAGGAAGAGAGAGAAGGCTGTCTTCAAATATTACTATTATTTTAAATTTATATTCAATGCAGAGGTGAGCTGCACCAAGAATGAGGCCTGCTGTTTCTAATGCCCTGTGGAGATCAGGGGAACCTGGGCTTCTCCTTCCCCAGTTTGGCAGCCTGTTCTCTAGGTTTGCTTTGTCACAGAGTCTCTGTTGACATGATGGCATCAATAATTCAGGGAAGTGGTGTAATCGCATTACTTCACCGATGAAAAATGTGAGCAAGACCTGAAGGTCTCTCATGGCAGTTCATCCACACTGTGCTTCCTCTGGCTCTGCTAAAAATGCTCCATGTTTCTTGATGAGGCTTTCTTCTGTGTGCTCCATTTTAGAGGGAGATGACTGTATGTAGCATCTACCAGCCATGTCATATCCTTTGCACTGTCCAGCCCTGCCTCCCATTTTCTGTTTTCTGTTAGAGGTTCTGTGTCTCCTCACCCTCTTTCAAAAGTTGCTTTTCTGTCCCTGGGCTTATTCCAGAGCAAAAGAAATGCCATCATGCCCGGCCAACAGAGCTTATTTTCACATAGGTACAGGGCTGTGCTTACCTCTGGAAACAAACCACTTCCCAAAGGGTGAAATGGCCTTGAGAAAACAGGTTATGTAGGGAAAAATGAGGTGCATTTACCTGCTTTGCCAAAGGAAATGTGAAAGGGGATTCTGTGCTGCTGAAGGCAGTCACACAAATGCCCTGGAAGCAGTCTGTAGCTATACTCTATTTTTTTTTTCTCCTACCCTGGAGGGAAAACAGGCTTCTATATAGGCACAGACAGTCCTGAAAAGATCCTAATTCACAGAAGGAGCTGCCCAGTCTGACATGAGTCCAGCTCTGAATGCTGTAGCTTTTTCTCCTGCCCTGAAAACATCTTTGCTTCTGTCCCCAGGGTCCTGCAGCTGGTCCCTTCAAGGACCCTATAAAAGCAATTTTAGAACTTATTCAAACATCTGATGCTGAGGGAATGAAAATAGCCCTTCTGCCCATTCTCAAGGAATTTCCTGGTCTAAGGTAAGGACTTTTATTGGTTTGACTTCTGTAAATTCTTACATGATTACTTGCCACCAGAAGACATACAGCAATATTAGTCTTGTGATATTTTATGCAGCGTGCTGGGCCAGGCATACTGTTTCCTTTTGAAGGCACTTGGTGAAGGGTAGATGAAACAGCTGTCAACAAAGCAGGGATGGTGTGGAAAATACTACTTGAATGGACAATTGGCAGGCACATGTGTGCCAAATGTAGGTTGCAAGAACATCCTTAACTCAGGTGTTTCATAACTTCCAAGCACTTGACTTTTGGCTTTAACACTTCACCAATCAGTTTCTAGTATAACTATTTCCACAAAATTCTAAGTGTATTCAGCAAGAACATATCCTTCAATTTCTCACAGAAAGCTCTTAACAGAAATGAAACCAACTTCTACTAGGAAGGTGAGGTCTTAGCTAACTGCATTTTTTCCAAAGCCTGTGGTTTATTACATCTATGTTTTGTTCTGGTGTCTTTTACTAGTGACTGTATTTTTCCAAGTTAACATGATTAACAGTGTGGAGCTCTCTGTCACAGGACGCTGTGAAGGCCAAAAGTGTGAATAGCTTCAAACGGGGAGCAGACAAATTGTGGTAGATAATTATTTCAGTGGCTGTTCAACATGACAGTCATGATATAACCCCAGCAAAGGAAGTCCCTAAACTGCAGACTGCCAGAAGCAAAACAAAGCCAAACAAAACCCCCCAAACCAAAAAACAAAAAACACACACATACACACACAACCCCTCCAACCCCCCCCAACAAACCAAAACCAAACCATAGAGAGATCCTGTTATGTGTCGTTTGTTTTCTATATTATTTTCCTAAGCATTTGCTACTTCTGAAGAAGCTATTGAGCTAAAAAGCTGCTTATCTAACACAGCATGGAAATTCTTAGTCTCTTACAACACACACACACACGTATATAAATAGCAATAGATATATAAAACTATAGATATAGATATATATAGTATAGGAAGTACTAAGAAGAATGTTATTTTGATCCAAATCTCAGGGGAAGTTATCCTGGTGTAAGTTGATGGACTGTTCTTGATTTTGGCAGATCCCCAAATGTTTAAAACTGTTTGGCTTGAATATAATTGCTCTGTTTGTTGATCAGAATATATGGTGTGGCCTCACTCCTTGAAGCAATGACATGTAGAACAAAAACCCTACAGCCTTCTGGAAGAACAAGAGATGGCTCCATTTGAGGGGAGAAATGGTATCCAAAATGCTTCCAAATGGTCAAATGCAGAGTTACACAAAACCTATTACAATAGAAACAGAGAAACCTGAGTTGATTTCCACCATTTCATGGGGATGCTGTGTGCACTGGGCTTAGGACTCAGGAGCTCAGCCATATCTCACACAGCTCGTGTGATATGGCCTCCTCTTTGTTAGGTGGTCAGACAGGTGTCAAAAAGCAACTCAGCAGCTTCCAGTCTTTACAGTGGTCCAGCAAAAGTGAGGGATAGGAAGCAAGATTCTTTTTTCCTTGACTTGTTCACTGATCTGTCCTCTTACTCTTTTGAAAAGGAAGGAACATCTGAGTAAAGTGCTGGACATGAAAGACTCGCTCAGCCGAGAAGACAGAGCTGCCCTCTTGAAGGCCTTTCATGATAACTGCAGGGTACCAGAAACAGAAGCAAACTTGCTTTTCGCAGACATAGAAGTAAAACCTAGAACATATGGACTCTGTAGCTGCCTCTGCTGTTAGTAAAGGTAGGTATGTGTGTATGAGCATGCTTGTGTGTAACGTGCCTTCACAGACACAGGCACTCCTGCTTACAGGGGGGTGGAACACCTATGGCTGTACCATCACCTCCCTGACCTCCTCGTTGCTGTATACTCTGACCCTGCTTCTCTCTCTCCATCTGCAAATTTCCACATCATGAAGCATTCTGTGTAGATGCAGGGTTCCAAATGCTTAGATGGGTGTTTCAGGTACAGTAGGGAGAAAGGACAAGGACAAAGCTCTTCATCCTTGTCCTTCACTCCCTTCTGTGTCCCTACAGCAAGGTCTTTCTGCAGCATCCATCTGCTTCCTCCCAGCTCTTACCATGTGTGGCAGGTTCTCCCAGGCAAGTGCTGCTGCCTCCTGGCAGGGCTTTCTGCGGGATTTTCTCCTCAACGGTCCCCCTGCTTCCCTGGTGCCGAGGGGAGGGATATGTAAGCTCCTCTACTGCCCCCTCGATGAGAGCTGCTTTAATTAAAGTGGGCTTGGTCCCCTTGAGGTGACTGTCCTGCTGTGAGTACCAGAGGCAAGTGTGCCCTCTCCATGCTGGCAGCAGCAGCTGGTGGCAGAAGGGAGGAGGGATAAAAATCAGAGGATGACTGTCACTCTGTGGTCTTAAATCCCCTGGCCTGAATTGCCAGGGCTCATTTGGAGCACCTGCAATCTCCTTTCAGTTTCCCAAGGGATTCCTTTTTTATTCACGGATTGAGGATTTTTTTTTTTTTAGGGGGGTAAGCTGCAGCAGATCTTGAAACTAAGCAGATCCGCGTGGTTTAAAAATACTTCTTAGTGGAGAACATGCAGCTGTTCACTTGACTTTAGATAATCTGCAACTTCTTTTTAGCTCAAATTTGTCCAAGTTACAGCCAGAGAATTTTTTTTTTCAATCTTTGCCAGGACAGAGCCCTTGGCCATCAGAAATAGTCCCCCTTGATTGTCACCAGTCATCTTCTGTTGGATAAGCTGACTGAGTATCTCAGGTTGAGAAGCATGGTCCCTTCCCTCCTCCTCCACTCTCTGGTGTCACCACTTATTTATAGTTCCCTATGTTAGCAGATCAGGGATGAGCTACTCAGGGCTCTGACCTGGGGCCACCAGGCACAAGCAGACAACAGGCTACCCTGGTAGTAGAGAGAGAAAGCAATTAGAGAAACTATTATTAAGCACATAAGTTTTCCCTTTCTAAGGAAAACTGATTCTGATATAATGAACTGCCTGTCAGCTGTTCGCTTTTATACCTTCCTTTAAAGAAATTATCCATGGCATTGCCTTGGCTTTAGAAAAGATATTCAGGAACATGTATTTAAAACACTGTCTGTCTGCCAGTCAAGTCAGTCTCCTGTTTGCTGAAATCCCCAGGGTAAATAGCCTCCCTAATCTCAGAAGACCTGGTGGAGTCTGCAGTGAGGTAGAAGCATCTGTGTAGCACAGGTCGGCTGCCTGACCCAAGCTCAGTAATGGTGAAATCAGTTATGGGTAAGCTCAAAGGAAAATCACCTTCCTTCTGCCATCCCAGCCCTGTGAGTTTGCTGCTGCACTCCGGGATGTGATCTGCAGGTACACTGCTTTCTCCCATCCAGGAACACAATAGTTGTGCATATTTGTCCCTTCCATATGCAGAGGTGAGAGGCCTTTGGAAAAGCAGCATCTTGTCTGTTTCATGTTAGTATGAAATGACATCTGAGAGGAGGAGTGAGCAGGTTTGGCTAGAGTAAGGAGGGAGCAGCAGGGATGTTGCCCACTGCCATGGGCCCATGAATCGTGTTAGCCAGAGTGGCCCAGGAAATGGAGCATTTCAGCAACTCAGTGTTGATACAATTTCATGCAAGAGCCTGTGCATAGGAGGGATGTTTTTGCTGTTTGACTCTTGCCTGTGTTCCATGTTCTGACAAGTGCTATTTAATTACCCAGCTTTTTTTCTTGCTTTCTCTCAGGCCTGCAGTGAGAATCATGAGGTTTTGCTCCCACATGACAGTATGTGCAATCACAGCTCCTTGGAAGCTTCAGGAACCTGTGCAACTGGATTTATGAAGAAGCCTGACAGCTGTGGAAGACACAATTCTTACACTTTTGAAGAAAATCATGTGGCCCAAATCCTAATCTTCTATGCAAATACCAGACCAAAGATGAATGAGATATGGCAGAAAGACATTGAAAATTTCCTAGAGATTGCCACTTACCTGAGTCCTGGTGGTTATTCCCAGGATGTGGCATGGTGGTGTGTGGAGGGTGAAGAAGGTTCCCCCCTCACCAAATTTGTGTCTGTTACCATCCCTTGTTTCATTCAGTCTCATGTTAAACCAAGGACTGCTGCACCACGTGGTGCCCTAACATGACACGGCATTGTAACCTTCACCAGAGACCCAGGACTCTCCATTATGGAATTCTGCCTAGCCCAGGGTGCCAGCACTGCCAATGGATTTGGGCACCTGGATTCACTCCCTGAAGCCCTGTACCAGGATGGGTGCAGGCAGGGATATCTTTACCTTTGCTCGACACACACGAAGGCTGTGACCCGCTTTGGGGGCAGCCTACCATGGTGCTAGCTGTGGGACAGGGAGCTCTTCCTATATGAGTTTTACAGCTGGCTCTGGAGCAGAGTCTTGCATTTATTTTTATACATCAGTTACTGGAAATTTCCCCTTGGAGAAGGAGGGGAATGCCTCATGGGAAGCAGGCAGTGAAAGGAGCTGTTTGTCCCAGCCTCTGGGCAAGGTCTGTGCTGTTTTCATATGTAAATAGGCAGTTCCGTTTTGAAAACACTGACTTTTCTTCCCAGTTGTCTATGGATTGGTCACCATGCCCAACCTGGATTTGGTTCAAGGTCCTCCTTTGCTATTGTGTTATAGGTCATTACTGCTCCTCCCTGCCCATGTAAACAAGCAAAAAGGCTCTACTACCTCAGATGTGCCAGTGCTTTTCTGAGTGACCATTCTCCCCTAAGAAGAGACAAACCTGTATAACTCATCAATGTGTGAGGTGAGGGACACATCCGGCCCAGGAACCAGGGTAAAGTGCAGACTCAAGTGGGTCCTGCCATGCTCTGCAGTGCATGTGTCCCCAGAGTGTTCTGGCTCAGGGATGGCTTCCTCGCGCAGAGCGTTTTACACAGGCAAGGTGAATTTGACAGGACTCAGGACAGGTTTATAAATGTCACAAACTTTGCTCCTGGCACAGCACTGAACGTGGGGCAAGTGGCAGAGAAGTAGCAAGAAACAGGCTGCTTCATCTCCAGAGTGTCATCTGTGGACTTTCAGACCACCATGAGACCTTGTCATTGTTACACTCTGTCCCTCACAATGACTAAAAGGCAGTGAGAGCAACCTGTAACCTGCCTGCCCTTTCTGATGGGATGTCTGCTTTGAAGGCCCAGCTCCTGTGTCCCTTGCATTTTATAGCTGTCAGTTGCAGCTTTGGTGAGACCTTTCCTGAGACACAGGAAAGGGGAGAGCTTGCAAATCTTCAGCCTGGCAGGGTGGGCATGAATCAGGCTGTGGGTCTGGATGGATACCTGCCCTCTGAGGAGGGCAGCCTTGCCAGCATGCTGGGTCAATCACTCTCCTCTCCCACCTAACTGCAAGCTTTTTTCAAGGGCAGGAGGGGATGGGAGACCTAACTGCCACATCAGGGTCAGACTCAGCCTCTGCCGACAGGCATTTCAAGCAGCAAGCCTTCCGGAGAAAATAAATACAAACCCCTCTGACATTTCAATCATGATTGGGCTAAAAATAATCCCCCAGCACATGGATGGCTCCTGCCACGTCGATGTCGGTGTCTGTGTCCGTCTCTGCCATTTGACATTCACAGTCAGATGAGGCTGTATTCTGATTGCAAGCAGTGGCTGGGAGCCATGGGGGACTCCAGATATGCCACTACTGACGTGGTGGGTGAGATGGTCGAGGACAAGCCCCATGCCATCACGGCTGCTGCTGTGCCTGTCCTCGCTGTTCTGTGTGCAAAGAAGCACTGAAGCACTGCTTGCAGTGAGGTTTCTAAGCAGCAAGTTTCCTCACCTTGTTTGTAGCATCCAGTCCTAGAGAGGGCAACTAAAGACTTGAATTTGTTCACGAGGTTTAGTGCTAGTGGCTCATGTGAAGTTTTCCAGAGCTGGAGGACCCAGGGACATTGATGGGATGGGCATAGGGGAGTGATAGGGAGAAGCCACCAGGTGTGGAGGCAGATGGTGTGGGAGGGATGTCCTCAGCCACCCGCAAGTTGCCTGGGGAGAACAGATGGTGTGTAGAGGCTTCTGGTGGGTCCTCTGTAGGGAAGGCAGTGGTAGGGGGGGATGCTGGGTGTCTCCCTGGGGCTATTCAGGGTGATCAGGGATGGGAGGCTATGTGGAACAGGGATGAGAGATTTCCCTTGTTTGGCCCCTGGCTCTGCTATGTGCCCTCACCTCCCCAAGCAACCCAGCCTCCTCCTTTCTAGCCTTCACCTTAGGCTGAAGTTAAAACACTAATGTGAGATTTGTGCTGCTTTTTTGCAGAGGGCTGGGAAACAGGGTCACGTTCAGGATCCTTTTGCAGGATTATCTTGTGGCCTTAGAATGTGGCCAGGGGCAGCCTACCAGGGCCACCACAGAACCGTGCTGAGCATCTCCCAATTGCCCTCATGTTCAGCAGCTCCACTGCTATGAGCAGGGCAGGATGGCTTGGAACTCAGTACCCAGAGGCTCTCTGTACAAAGACCCTCTCCCACACTGTATGAAAGGTTTCACAGGATCCCATTGACTCCAGGGTCATGCCGCTGTGATGCCCAGCTGTTACCGCGATGTGCCAGCCTCAGGAATGTGGGCAGCAGAGTGACATGCTGCTCCTGGTGACTTGATGCTCTGGCTTTTTTCAGAGCTGCACTATGTCCATCACCTCTCCAGTTCTGCACTGGACCAACAGGTTCTGTGGTAAGCAATGATTTGTCACTCATGTTCCTGACACTGCTCAGGGCTAGGGTTTGGCTGCTTTGAAGTGCTGTGTGTGGTAGAGCCTCACTAGCTCTTGTCTTCAAGGGTCACCTTCTGTGTTTGATGCTGAAGACAGTGAAAAACAAATGCTCCTTAATTATGCTGCAAATTTGCTGAGATGTGACCTGTGCTTCCCAGTTTACTTTGTGGCTTTGCTGAGATTGTTTAACAGTTAATGGAGGGCCTGATGGTGACAAAACAGGTAACACTGAAGATCTGGGATATGATGAGCTCTCTTGGATAGCAAACATTCATGGGGAGAATTGATCCCTAAAACCAGGAGACCTCAGAGAGGGCAAGCCACTTGCTGATCAGAAAATGATAAATTGTTACCCTTCCTTTCTTCCCCAGTCCCAAGAGGAGCCTGTCAATGCTGGAAAACTTCTACTTTGATCCCAGTATTAACCAGAATAACTTACACCTGCCTTTGAGGCTTTTTCCTCCAGCCTCCGGAGGTGGGGATGGGTGCACGTGTGTGGCATCGGTAGCACAGCAAATGCCACCACAGGCTATTTCCTCAGGGCGAAACACCCCAGCACAATGATGAAGGTTCGATTTAAAGGCTTAAATGTCTGCCTTTCCCCCAGCACCCCACGGTCCGTGCGGAAAGGAGGAGGAGAAGGCACAGGCGTGTGCCTCAGCAGCAAGGGCTCTGCACCATGGGCTGGGCCGCGTTTCCCCCGTTTCCTCGAGCTTCCCCCCGGCTGGGAAGGGTACGCACCTGGTGCCATCTAGTGGCACTAGGACATGAGAGGGACCGCAGCTCTTTCATGGTACTTGTATTGTCAAGATGGTGTATTACAGGGGTGTATGCTGAGGGTGTATCAATTGTGTGAGCTCTGAGTGGGCCCTTACCAGGGAGTGAGACTTGCAGGAAAACAAAAACTTGGGAGTTCTATTGTAAAGTAGGATGCACAGCGCATGTAGATATTTCTGTTAGGCAAATAACTTGGAGTTTTGTGGGAAGATTGTGAAGAAAAGCGATGAGCAGAATTGTCAGGATGTGTTCTGTGCTTTTTAAAACCAGCTGGAGCTTGTGAATGCACAGAGAAGTCAGGAGACCTTGCTGCAGAGTGGGGACCCAAGGAACTGGTTTCTTCCCTCTCTGCAGCAGTCAGAGTTCCTGCAGCAATGAAGGCCATTAGGATAAGGGTTTAGTTGGCTTAATCTGAGTTTTAATTAGACTAATATGACCTAAGGCCATACTGGTATCTGAAGGTGGATTCCTGTACTCATCCGTGAGCGCCTCCCCATCACCTCCATTCCTTTCACTCCAGGGATCAGCTTCAATTCTGTGACAGAAAATTAATAGCCAAAATACACAGAATCATTGAATCATAGAATGGTAAGGTTGGAAGGAGACCTCAAGGATAATCTAGTTCCAATGCCCTGCCATAGGCAGGGACACCTCCCACTAGCACAGGTTACTCAAAGCCTCATCCAACCTGACCTTGAACACCTCCAGGGAGGAAGCAATATAGTTCCACATGGGTTTGCCTCCCCTTTTTCCTTCGCTGGGGCTCTGGGACAGTTACCTCTCTCTGAGCTCCAGAATTCAGCTTTATGCTTGTTAACCCTCCTGTCTCCTATTGCTGTCCTAAAACCTGCAGCTACAGCCAGTTCCCAGATGCCTTTTCTGAGTTGCCCCCCTTGCCTGCTGCCCTCTTGCCCAAGCCAGATGGAGCCATTCCCTCGCTGGCATTTTGCTTGCTGCTGCCCACAGCATGGTGGAGAATGTGGGGCTGTTGCTGCCTGTGCCTGCCTACCCTGCCTGCTCTGGTTCATGCAGCCTGGGCAAAAGCCATTGCATACTGCCCAGATGGGCTGCTCTGAAAGGGATGCCAGTCTTCCAGCAGTTAAAGTAAGTGGGCTGGAATTAAAACAGCTGCTGGGAAAATCCCCATATTGCAGGGCTGGGGCAAAGTTTTTTTGCAAGGATTTCTGCAAGAGCAGATTGGGCGTTTTGTTGTATCATATATCCTTGCAGGGGTTTGGAAAAAAAAGTAAAGCAAATTGTGGTTCACAGAGAGAGTATCGGATTTTTTTCCTTCAGTGCATTATACCCCCTGAACTTCTTCACACTGATCTTTTGTGCTTAACAAAATGGGCTTGTGCTATGGTGAATGATGTCATTTTACTTCCCTCCACACTGTCCAGTGCTGAGAAAGATCTGAATTCCTCTTCTCAGGCACTAACTGTGGCGCCTGCTGAGGCTGCCAAATGATCCACTTGTGTCTGCTGGGGTATCATACAGCACGAATCAAACTTGGGAGGGAATGCTGAGTCTGGCAAGGGTGAATGAGCCCACACCGAGGTGTTGCAGCCTGAAAATGAGTTAGGGTAGCCACTAAACACAAGCTCTTTTGTTAAAAGCTCTGCAGAAGGGGGAGAGCCCTTCTGTGCACAGGCTACAGGCTGTGCTTTGCTTGGTGTGAAGCACTCATGTAACCACTGGCATGGAGGAAGCTTTGGCATTGCATCAGACTACATTTTGCTCTTCTGACACATATGTCAGTGGCCTCATCCTTGATGTGTGGATGACAACATGCCATGAGTGGCCTGGAGTGGGTGGCAGCACTCATCTGCCCATGCAGCTCTGGGCTGCAGCCACCCCAGGGCACCCTTGACTTCCCAAATCTGAGCCAGACACCCACATGTCTCCCCACTGTAGCTCCAGGCAAAGCTGTTTGGATGGGGCAGCCAGAGTCTGGTTTGGAGCTGGTCTGTCAATGGTGCCGGAGAGGCAGGGTGCTGCTGTCTGCCCCAGGTGCTGCTGTGGCAAGACAGTGGTGATGGTGCCTGGGCATGAAGCTAAAGCACACTCTCCAGCCGTGAGTGCAGCATTGTCTGCAGCTTGGTCGTGGAACGGGAAAGTGCTGACCTCTGTCCTCCACACTGAGAGACAACTCAAGCAATTGCTGCTGCGCTAGAGGACGTCTCGTGACAGCCCTGAGTGTGCATGGGTGATCTGGGTGCCCCCAGCCTCCATTGCGATGGCCTCGGGGGCCTTATTGTAAGCAAGTTTCATGGCCCTTTTGTGGTAAGCCGTCTTTTGCAGCTTGTCCAGGTTCCTGAGATGTGGTTCCAGACTGGCTGACTGGACACACCGACAGGCTCTGCTGGTTCTCGTTTGGAGCAGCCGCAGAAAGGGAACTGCAGAGACGAGACCTGCCCTGCCAAGATGCGACTCTGGGCTGGAGGTGCTGCAGTCTTGTTCCCAGAATTCTTTGCAGCTGTTAAGGTCTGTTTGTACCTCTCAGCCCCGCAGCAGAGGTTCCCCTAGCTGAGGGGCTGCTCTGGGCTGCCTGCTCTCAGGGCAGACCCCAGACCCGGCTCGGGGTGTGAGAGAGGTTTGACTGCCCCGCCCCGAAGCCAAGCTGCTGCCACTCGGGCCGGGGCTCCTTTTCCTGGCTGGTGAGGCGCCCCGGTGAAGGTGGGAGCCGCCACTAGATGGGGCTAAAACCCGCGGCAGCGTCCTCTGCAAGCTCGCCCCACCAGCTCCCCGCTGTTTTCCTCCTTGCGGGCTGAGCCGTAGCAAACGTGCTGTGAGAGCTCTGTCCCCATCCTGGCCTTGCTCCGTGGCCGAATTTCGACTGATCCCAGAGGGTCCCCAGCTGGAGCTTGTTCTTTATCTGCCTTGGGAAAGCCTTGTGTCCAAGATCCCTTTTCACAGTGGGGCTTGCTTGTTCTGAACTGTGGCTGTCCCTTAGCCCTGGTGTTGTGGAAGCAGAGAATTAATGTGGCTGAGTCAGGAATTATAAAAATAGAATTATTTTATTTCCCTGAAAGCCCAGCCCCCAAACTATATACAAAACTAGTTTAGGTTTATTTACAGGCTCTAATTTGATTGAGAATTCTTCAGAGGATGTTATGAACAAATTTAGATATTTAGGAAGTCAGAAAATGGAAAAGGCTAAGCTATGAACACGCTATCAACCAGGCTGAGCGGAGCATTAAGGGACCAGCAGACTTTACTCACAGAGGTGAGATAGGTATTTGGCGATGATCCCTTGCTGGGTTTCTCTGTGGCTCGGCTGCTTTCCGATGCTGCAAGCAATATCCAATAGTCTGGATCCACGCAGTGGAAGTCCAAGGCTGGTGGAAAAGCCGCCAAAGTCAGAAGTGTCTCAAGACACAACTGCCACAAGACAGAAATTCATGGAAGCGACGCTGCCTCAGAAGTGGCAGGGAAGAGCCAAACTGCTCAGGTCTCCCCAGTTTGGAATGGCAACCAGGAAATCGGCTGTGATGTGGTCTGAGAGTAGCTGGCTCCAGGTGCCGCCAGCAGCTCTCTCTCAAATGGACCCCAGGACTTGCCAAGATTGCAAATTCGCACGGAATGGTGCAAAAGTGGGGGACTGTCCGAAAGGAGGGACGATGCAAAACCAAGAGCTACGCAAAAAGGTAGGAGCTGTCCAAAAGTGGGATGGTCCAAAATGGGAACTCAGTCATGGCAGGAGCTCTATCAAGATGGGAACCTGTCCTGTCAGGAGCTCTGTCAAGGTGGGAACTCTTTGAAGGAGGGAACCTCACACCTTTTCCCCTTGCTCTATTTATGCTTTTCTAGACAAAGTGTCCGTTTGCCATTTTATACTGGGCACAAAGAACCCAGCCAACCACCAGCCTGATTCCAGCGTAGGCTTCCATACCAGACAGTACACCTTTTGCTGTTCCCCCTTCAAGCCCACAGTGGGGGGAAAGCAGTTTTTGTGCCTTCTTCTTGTCCCCATTCAAACCTGCAGTGGGGTGGGCGAAGGAAGGAATTTGGAGTGCTGAGAGAACACCTGGTCCAGCCCTGTGCCCAATGCATGGCACTTGCTGCAGGTGTCTCAGTCCTGACAAGAATCCCGTAGCACCGCAAAGGGAGAAACAGAGTGCACCAAGTAAAGCCCAAACATATGGTGATTTTTTTGTAGATACTGTCCCTGGCTGTGGGCATGTAATAGGGAGTTCCTACTTTGTTCTGTGTCCTGCATGGTCACTGATAACAAACCCTGCCAGCAGCTCCTTCTTAAATGACATAAGCCCAGGCAGGTGGAGATCAGGCTACAAGATCATAATTAAACTATTTATGACTGAGATGTTTTTCTCAAGACTGTCTGATAGCCATGGGGCCTAGGATTACTGTGTGGACATAGTGGGCAATGTCTCTTCTTATCAGACACTTGTTGCAGTGAGAGATGAGGGGTGACAGTGACTGCAGGAGTCAAGTGCCTTTGTTGGACAGATAGGGTCTTGAGGGGAAGAGCTCTGGCACCATTTCCCCTATTGCTTGCTCAAAATCAGGGTGCTGGAGGAGTGTGGACCTACTGGCAAACCTTCTACATTCAAAGTATATGAGGAATCCTTGAGCTAGTGGTTTCCTGAATGATTGAGGAAGAGCTGCCATCATGAGACCGGGGGTTGGTCTCAAAGCCAGTGTAAAGCTGAATTTCCATGAAGACAGACATGCCTTGCCTTACCTTGCCTTGCCAATTGGATTTCTCCCTAGAAGCAATTTTTACCTGTCTGAGAGACATCTTGTCTAGCCCCACCATCTTTCCTAAATTGAGCTATGTTGGTTCTTTCAGTGCTTACTTGGACATCACATTTCTGTACTGTCTGCCATTCTCTTTGTCTTTTTCACTCCAGAGTGCCAAGAGCAGGCACTGTACAGTAGCTGAGCCCTGATTGACAGCTGGAGCAGGGGATTTTCTTTCTGTGTTGTCTAAGTGTCACTTCTTTTTGCAAGTCCCAGCTAGAGGTTTCCCTTTTCACATCATTGTGTTGATATAACCTGTTCATGACCTGTCATTACTCTAGAGTGTTGGCAGTTTTGCAGCATTACTGCTGAATAGGACATTTCCTCCCTGTATTTGTGCAGTTGTCCACTTCTATGTCAGATCCTGTCCCTTATCCCTGGCCATGAACCTTGCAGTCCCTGAATACCTTGGGAACATCCTCTGTGTTGTTGCATCCAAATAATTAATGAACCTGGCCAAGACCAGACTTCTGTAGACTCACACCCAACACCCCATTCAGTTTTGCTCTGATCATGAATTTCCATCCAGTTTTATGTCTGCCTCCAAGAAGCTCTGCAAGAGCAAACCCCCAGTCCAAGGTCTGTATACTCAGAGAGATGTGTGGTGCTCTTCAGACCTGTGCCAACCCACAGCCAGCAATGTCACCCCTCCTGCTTCACTGCCTCAGCTCTGTTGCTACTCTCAGGGGCAGTGTTTGGCACTGGCAGGGACCACAGTCTCTGCCTTGTTTGTTTACATAAATGTTACTTGTGATTGTTGTTGTGGTAGGCCCAAGCAGGCCAAAATAGGCTTATACATGTCCTGGCTTGCCCAGACATGTTTTTCTGCTCTCCCTCCCTCTGTTTTGGGGAGAGGCGACCGAGGGAAAGAGAACAAAGAACCTGGAGCCACTGAGTCTGAGGACTGTGGTCTTCCCAGACTTGTTTTGAACCCTGGGGTAAACGAGGTACACCACCCANGGAGCTTCCTAGGTCCATCTAGTGGCTAAGCAAGATAACTAAGTGCAAGTGGTGTATTGACCACTAAAACCTTCTCTTCCAGTAAAAATGTTTGTGTTTTCTAGTTAACCTCTTAAAGTGTTCCAGTTTTGCCTGTTCCCTGCATGTATAAATTTCCAAACCTTGCGTTCTGAACCTTGTAAATAAGTTTTATGGCGAGATTTAATGTTAGTAAACAATTTTCATAGTTATTAACAATCTCTGCCTGGATATCGAAATTAATATCAATTATTAATTTAGCATCATTCATAACAAAGGTGTCCAAAACCTTACTATAGTCAAGAATACAACATCTGCAGCTTCTCTACTGTCAGGGAGGGGAAACTCCTCATGGAGGGAAGGCAAATAGATTTATGCAGAATGAATTTGATTAAAACAATCTTGATGTATTATATTGGTATTTTTCTCATACTTAAAACTCTTTAATTCTAACAATATTTTTCTAACAATAACCCCAAGGTTATTCTTCTCCCTCTTTTAACATCAGCACTGCTATCTTATTTAATTTATTTTTTTGGCAGTATCACTGGTGTAAGCACCCCCCACTACTTGTGTCTTCCTCCCCCGGTGCTATTGCAGCTGTTGGAGACTGCGGAGGGGGCAGTGATGGTGGGAAGTGAGAGAAACTGCTTAAGTCAAGGCTGATGCTGGAGCAGATGCACCTCCCAGTGCTTACAGTTATGGTTCCCTGGTGATTCTTATCCCTTGGTATTGGCATCTGTGCTTCAGCTTTCCAGTTGGTCCCCAGATGCTTGTGCCACAGTTTTACATGAAGCTCCTGGAATTTGAATAACTTGTTTTCTCTCTGTAATTCCTTCTTAAACTTAAAAGGATCCAGGAATTTATATTTCAGCTGAATTCTCATTATGCTGCACATCCTCCTTCTATACTGGGAGATTTATTCATGCCTTTAACTAGAACTGCATGCTCCTCTATTTTCCACTTTCCTCTTTAATTGACCTGCTCTGGGTTGTACCTGTGTCTCCTGCAACTTGACCCCACCAATTTGATTTTTCTAGCTCTTGTCCTGAGACACAGTATCTCTCAGGTCTCCCCATTCCTGGGCACCTTCTTCTGTCCAGGACTGAATCCATTACCTCACCTCATGAAGAAGGGGATCAGGAAAGCAGAGGTGTGCCCTACACACTAAGTGCAGGGATGAAGAACACTTCCAAAGATATCCGTGCAGGCTGAGGCTCACAAAAGGCATTCCTGAAGTTGAAGCAGGGCCCCATGGGGATGGCTAGGTCAAACCACTCTGGAAGGAGAGGTGGGGCAGAAGGGTGAGGGGCTCTGGAAGGAAAAGAGTGTCTCCCCAGAATAGTAGCCTGGGAAGTATAAGAGATCTGAGAAAGACAGTCCAGAAGCTGAGGACAGCCAGGCTTCCTCACTCACTTGAGTGCCTCTGGGGCAGCTTGCGGTTGTTTTGGGAGTGCTAACTACCCTGAGTGGTGAACTGCAGGAAAATCACTTCTTCAGCTGAGCATCAGGCTGAAAAGTCTGCAAGATGCCCAGGGAAACTTTGCCACATGGCCCTGGCAAAAGCTGTCAGGGAGAAACACTGTGCCTCAGGTTCCATTTTAAAGCTGTTGCACTGCTGCCACATGGCCTGCCACATATTGTCATGTACGTAGGAAAGGGTAGTGAGTTTGTCTGTCCCACCTTGCTGCAAGGCTGTGCAGGCAAATCCAAGCTGGTGTCTGGCTCATGCATGACCTCATCTTAAGCAGAGGCTGAGCTGAATGCTCTGGGGTTAAGGCTTGTGTTTAGGGCTTTCCCTCTCCTGTCCCATCAGAGTGCTGGGCTTTTATTTAAAGGCTGGCATGGCTGGAAGGATATGGGAAAAGGAGCGATTCTGAGAAATCATGTGTTGTCACAAGCCTTTAAAAACAGTCAAGGCATGCCAGGCATGATGCAAGCTCAAGTTTCTGCATGCTTTAAGAAGTGTGTCAAAGCTAGGCTGTAGTGTGGCTTGAGTCATTTGCTCGGAAAAGCTGTACACATCTCGGGGGAGCTGCTGCCCTATCTGTGGAGAAATGGCAGAGTGCTGCTCCTTTGGGGACCTGTGTTCACTTAGACACCATCTGATTTCCCTTTTAATAAATTCAGAGATGTTTATGTTAGCCTCAGATGTTTGCAGTGCTGGACTCTTATGGTTTTAGCATTGATGAAATTCCTCTTTTGCCTCAGATAGGACACAGCTGGAAACCTCTCTTCTAGCCAGAAATGAGGGCTGGGGACAAGTTGCATTGGACAACATCCAAAGATGTTGGTGTCTTTGATGATAGCAACATCAAAGGCTGTCCTTAAACCTGGACTTTCCAGCAGCTCCACCAGGTTTGTGCTGGGAGATGATGTCAAGACAGCTTGGCGGGGCAGCAGCCTGTCCTGACAGCCACTAGTTTCATAAACCCACAATTGTTGGCTAGAAAAATCTCCACTGAAGTCCTCCACTCTGTAAACACATGAAGGAGAAAATTGCCCCAGTGTTGTCAGTGAAAGGGCTGAGCAGAGAGGTCTATACCATGTGGTTGATGAACAGAGGTTATAGAAGCTGAGCTTGCTTAAGCTGGCAAAGAGGGAAATAAAAGGCAGTTTGATAGTAACCTACAAGAAGGGTGGTTACAAGGGTGACAGGTTCAAACTCTTTTCAGTAGTAGCAGGTGATACTGCAAGGGAAAATGAGCACAGGCTGTGGTTTGAAACAGATTCAGTATCAAGGGAAAACCTTTTTCCCGGTGACGCTGCCCCAGGAGGTAGTGGACTCTCTGCTCAGTGATTTTCTGCGATTTTGCTAGGGAAAACCATGGGCTGACCTGAGCTAGTATTGGCAATGGTCCTGCTTTGAACAAGAAGGTGGACTGGAGGTCCCCAGAGCCCCCTTCCAGCAATGTCATCATCTTGTGAGCCCTGTGGCAAGGCCAAGCTTACTTACAGCTTATCTGAGTACTTATGTGTAATGAGTCATCACCCCTAACTCACATGCAAAGGAATAGGAGATGAAGGCTCTGTGGTCTTTGTCTGAAGAGCTTGTTCTCAGACATGGTGTAACAGGGAGTGAAGAACACTCTTATTTTTCCTTAATTTTAGAACAGTGACCTATTGTACTAAGAGGAAGGACAGACAAAGAGACGGAAAACATAATTAAGTGTAGACTAGCAGGATTTTTGTCTCCCCAAAGTCAAGAGTTTGCTTTCTTCACCATGCACTATGCCTGGATGAGACCAGATGGGACAGACAAGATTTTTTTATGCCACTGGATGGTCCTTCCCAGTTTGAAGCTTGTTGGCATTGAGGACCTATATTTTTGTATTGCTTCCTAGGAAGTGAGGCTCCCAAGAGCCTTTGAAATTTCCCACAACTCATTGCTTTCTCAAGGCATCAAACCAAGAAGTGATGTTTACTTGGGATGTTTGTTCTTGTTAACATGACTGGAGCATAAACACATGTCCTAGCTGCACACAGGATGTGAGGCAGAGCTTCAGGGTTCCATGAAAGCAGACCTCCACAGTGAAAAGATTGGGGAGCTTTTGGTGAGCTAACATTGACTTAAATTTACAAGTGCAGTTCTCTCTTGTGAAGATATTTTTTGGGATTTAGCATAGTACCAACCTTATTTTGTTTTTCTGCTGGGTGGCAAGAAGAAAGAGCACCAGAAATGTTTTTGGGAAGGAGCTATGTGAAGGCTGATTTACCAATCTGATTTCCCAGACTACTTTTGGGATTCAAAATGAATGTGACTGAGGTTTGGCAGAGTCCGAGGGTGACCTTTCATAGAGGCACTCTGTGCTTCTCCTGAACCTCTGGGCACTGCATCAAAATTATTAAAATAAACCAAAAAATCAGATAGTCTGGAGCCAAATGACACAATCCACAAGCCTCAAACATCTGGGGAGTCTGGGATCGGTTGCAGGATAGATGCGGGTGCAGGTCAAGAAAAACATTTCTCCAGCCCAATGGCCTCTGCATGACAGTGGCCAGAATAGATGCTCAGGGAAAGCAGAAGGCATGGAAGAAGCATGATCCACTCCTATATACTCTCTCAGACAGAACAATTTTCAGCATACACATTTCCTGAGCCAGAGCAGAGTCTATATTTAAGAGACTTCAATGGTATTTTGTTCCTCTCGCCCCCTCTCCATCCCTGACTGGCTGCTTTCTGCATCCAGCCTAGCTTTTAGCAACCACAGCATCCTGCAGCAGGAGCTGTTGCAGCCTAATTACACCTTAAGTGAAAAAAGCCTCAGTTTTATGGTTCTGAGTCACACACCTATCACCTTCATCTGATGCTTTTCGTGTAGGAAGATACAGTTTTCCTCTTTCTACCCACTTTACTCCTCCATTAGTCTGGAGGCTGCCATCCTCAGTTGTTTTATTTCTGTCCTGAAGAGTACTATTCTGCTTAGCCAGAAGCTCTGCTGTGAATCTGCTAATTCTATGCTTCTGCTCTGGACCTTCTGCTCCCCTACTACCATCTCTTTAAGACAGTCACCCAAACTATGCACATTCCTCAAGCTAGGCTGCCATGAGTTTTTGTTACGGCATGATTTCTTCTTCCTGAGCTGTTCACTTTCCCCCTCCTTATTAACTCCTCACATTTAATTTGAGACTTCACACAGAATCACAGAATTAACCAGGTTGGAAAAGACCTCTAGGATCAGGTCCAACTTATCATCTAGCCCTTCTAATTAACTAAACCATGGCACTAAGTGCCTCATCCAGCCTCATTTTAAACACCTCCAGGGATTATTGTCACTCTTTCTTGTATTAAGTAACATTGCCACAGAGCTATCCTGTCCAGGGTCTCATTTGGCTCCTCTGATCTGAATGTAAATCAAGAATTTTGTTTTTGTTTGCTATTCTCTGTCCTTTTCTTTCTGTGAGGTAGTTAAACATTTGCATGTTCCAGTCTGCAAGAGATAATTTACAAACGAAGTAAAGCCTGCAATGCTGTGATACAGAGCCCTCAGACAAGCCCACCTCTTGCTGGAATACACCAAAGTACTCCAGGAAGAAAATTCTGCCCTAACACATATTAACTGGGTGGAGCTAGCCTTTTGAGGAAAAAGGCAGTGTTTCAAGGCCTCCCACACTCTGGTCCTTCACTGGCGCAGACAGCTGGAGAATGTCTCCTGGCCCATGTGGCCATTTAACCCGTGTTGATTGTGTTGCAGGGTCAGCTTGTGTCCAGCAGCACAAGGGTGCTGCAGCCATCCCAGCTCAATGTGAGCAAACATGGTCAGGGAAATGGGAAATTTGCTGTCAAATTCTGTGATAATAGTTCGCTGGCTTTGCTCAAGGTCAGAGAGTTTCAAGTAAAGAAGAATTGAAGTAGGTGAAATGGGTTGAGGCAGCAAACAGGATAACTAAGAGTTTGGCACCAAGCAGCAACAGTGACACAGGAAAAACACAAGGGGAGTAAGCTTTTGTGGCAGAGCTGTGGATTCATTGCAGTAACAAGATATTGCAAGACCTTTACATGCTCTCTGATTCCTGTGTCCATTGTTTCTGTTATTCCCTGGCTATGACTGTTTCTAAGGGTGAAGACTGTCTCTTTGGGAGGTCTCAGGCATACAGCAGTGGGGTGTAGGGAAGCAAGTGTAGAAGGAAAATATTATAACTAGGTCCTCCTGCAAGGGCAGTTGGATATAGGTAACCATGTGGGAGTGGGTGATTCTCTGTTTTGGACACAGACCTCACTGTGCATCTAGGCACAGATGATGATAGGACAGGAGATTAACAGGCATGGTGGCAAGATGTGGTAACAGCATAATCCTATGGAAATCATGGAACAACTGTGGTCCAATACAACTGAAACCATCTGTGCAGTATGTGATTAATCTACTATATATGATTCACAAGACACCTATTCCTTATGCACACTGCTGTCCTTGCCACATAAGTTTTGCAACAGTTAAAGAAAAAAACAAACCAGCACTGAAACAAAAATCAGCCATTAATAGCGACCAGGGAAGGAATGTGAAAACCCAGACATGCTCATGGCAATGCTCTGCCGTATTCGGTCCTCAGCAGCATGCAACACAAGGACTTCCTGAGCTGTAGTGTGGTGGTTTGAGGCTAATTTGAATATTTTAATGAGAGAAATTATATAATTGGCTGTGAAAAAGAAAATAGTAGTGATGTCTATATCATCCATTGGATTGCTGAGAGATATATAAAGTTGAAACAATAACAAAGTTTCTTAGCCTGCAGCTTGCTGCTTGCCTTGCTCACTGTCTCTGCCTGTATTTTTGTAATCTGACCTACTAATTTCCTTCTAACCCCTTGTTGGCTTTGGCATCTCACCTTTGATCTCTCCAGATAATCACGTAAGCTTTATGAGGGCTTATCTGGTTACTTCTGAGATAAGGGGGGTGGAAAGAAGACAAAGAGGGGTTAGTTGGGAGCCCTCCTGGACAGTCTTGCTCTTTGGAAGGGGTTTTGAATTTCTGTATTACTTCTAACTTGTATATAATTGTAAATATCTGTAAATATTTTGTACATATGCTTGTAAATATGTGCTAATGCTGTAAATATAGCTTCATCTTACTTCCAGCTGTCTGAGTTAGCCTGGTGATTACAGGTGGTGGTCGAGGAAAACTCCTGAACCATGTCACGTAGTCTGCAATGCATACACAGATGACAGAAGGGAAGATGGCAGGAGAATGTTTTTCATTTCCAAACTCACTGGCTTAGCCTGATTGAAAACTTAAGCTGCTCTGGTGGCTGAAAGGTACACAGGGACCTTTGAGCCTGGGCTCAAGTCTGTGTCCTGCTGCAAGCTCACAACCTGTCTCCAAGGGCAGGTCACATCTGTATTTCATCTCCTGGTCTGTAAAACGTAGCACGGATCTTTTCCCTGGCACACAGAAAGAATAAATACTCAGCATTGGACTGTGATCCTGGGCACAAGGGGCCTACTAAGTAGACAGCTGCTCCAAGGAGGAACAAGGCCAAATACCTCTTCCCTCAGTGAAAAAGAACTGTAGCTTGAGTCAGTTGGAGCATGATGTGGTTTCTGCAGGGTTATTGCTACCCATCTGCAGTGAAAAATATGCAGTCCATTTCTTTAAGAATTTTCTTGCCTTAGTTCAATTCCATTTCCATTGCAAACTGAAACATGATCCACTGGGAGCAGTCAAGTGCTTTAGACTGGAGATATGAAGCAAAAAGCATGCTCCAGTAAGGCCTTTTAAGCCCAGTTCTGCCCACTTTATCTGCATTCTTAAATCTACATAGAAACACATGACTCAAAATCACTCGTGTGGCTAAGAGTAAGTATAGGTGCAGCAAAATAATTTTTGGCTGTACTGCCCAGGCTGTTTGGGTTTGATTTCTGCCAGTTATTGTTAACTTAATGAGACTTGAGATTGCTCAAAGTTCTCTTGCTGATGCTTTCCTGTAATGAGGGATAAATTAAAGCAAACAAAACCTGAAGCAAACACAATTGAACTGTGTGGAGGAAAGCCAATAAAAATAACGCCTGATGTCCTTATTTTTGCTTAATGTGGGCTGACCTTGTAAACACACATTGTGGATGTGTCAGCTGGACTGGGGCTCAGTGAAATCTGTGTGCATTGCTCTGCTGTGCTGTTGGAAATGCTTGACAGCTCCACTTGTATTTGAAAAGCAAGTTTGGCTAGGCAGCAAGCCAGCCTCACACATGATAGCCTCTTCCCCAAAGAGTTACAGGCTAAAGTGCATGTTGGATGGGAAAGAAAATTGAGAGAGCTGAGGGCAGAGGAAACATGAGACTGAGGATTGGTAGGGCATGTGAGTTCCTGGGCTGATGGAATCACCATCTGTCATGCTTCTGTTAGGGTAAACAAAGTGCCCACGGTTCTGTGGTGGAGGCTGGAGGAAGGCTGAGGACAGCACTTGCCCAGCTGCTGCTCTGATGGATGCTCAGCCTCTGTGGGCTCCCTGCATGCCTCTGTGTCCTGTTTGCACACAACAATCTCTTTTGGCAGCTCTTAGGAAGAGCAGTTTTTAGCTAAAGGTGCAGCTGCTACCCAGGCTAACTTTTCAGAGTTTTCCTCCTCTTCAGAGCTGAGCACAGGAGGGTCAGATGGTCTGAACCTTGGCAATGTCTGATTTATCACTGACCATGCTCACACTACCTTTGGTCATGGTTGCCTTGCCTACAGATCAATAGAAAATGAGTTTTGCTTCTAGCTAAATGCGTCACTGCCAAATATAGAGACACGGGCCCTAAACTGGTCATCGTCTAACCTTGATGACTGCACCTCTCTGGTTTTCAGCTGTGATGTCCGTTCTGTGGTTCTGTCGATATTCAGGCACTTGGCTCCCAGCTTGTGCCATTAGGCTCCCAGGAAATGCTTTTGCTGCCCTCACTTGTCATGCCTGTGGCCAGGAGTATTTGGGAGAGCTGGAGCACTGCATTATCATAGAATCATAAACTGGTTTGAGTTGGAAGAGACACTAAAGATCATTTAGTTCTAACCCCTCTGCTGTGGGCAGGGAAGCTTTCCACCATCAGGTTGCTCAAAGGCCCATCCAATCTGGCCTTAAACACTTCCAGGTAGGGGACATCCACAACTTACCTGGGCAACAGTGCCTCACCACCCTCACAATAAGTCTACCTTCTTTCAGTTATGGTACTCTAGGCCCTGATTGTGGCTTTACCATATCTTTGGAGGAGGATACCATGGATCGCTACCCAGTCACCTCATGCTGCAGTCACCCAAACCAGGTTAAAGTAAGAGTGCAAGCCCAGCCAGGTGTTCCTAATGTGTTCTTTCACTTCAGAACACCACTTCACATGCTCATGACAGGTACAAATAAAGCCATTAAATACATGCAAATGTCTCCGCATGCACTAACGCACAGCTACACCGGCAAGGCCTCCTTACCTCTTCCTGCTCCTGTGTTCTGGCTTATGCCTGTCAGCAGCCTCTGACAGCGTGCCCAGGTGGCACAGAAGACCAGTGGCATCTTGGCCTTTATCAGGAATAGCATGGTCAGCAGGACTAGGGATGTAATTCTGCCCCTGGTGAGGCCTCACCCTGAACACTGTGTGCAGTTCTGGGCCACTCACTTCAAGGAGGATACTGAGGTGCTGAAGCAGGTACAGAGGACAGTGATGAGACTGGAGAAGGGACTGGGGGGAAAGTCTTATGAGGAAAGGCTGAGGATGGTGGAGAAGAGGACTGGAGAAGAGGAGACTTACAGGGCACCATATCGTTCTCTACAGCTACCTAAAAGATAGTTGTAGTCAGGTGGGAGTTGGGCTCTTCTCCCAAGCAACTGGTGACAAGAGGGCATGGTCTGAAGCTACACCAGGGGAGGTTTAGGAATATTAGGAAGCACTTCCTTACAGAGAGGGTGATTAGGCACTGGAATGGACTGACCAGGGGAGGTGGTGGAGTCACCATCCCTGGAGGTCTTTAAGAGCACTTGGATGTGACACTTGGTGGCATGGTTTAGCTGATGTGGTGTTGGGTCATAGACTGGACTTGATGATCTCAGAGGTCTTTTCCAGCTTCAATGATTCTGTCTGATTACTGCACACCATGGAAAAGAGATTGGCCCCCTCTGATATTTATGACATTGATCAGATTCCCTTTCAGCCTTCTCTTCTCCAGATTGAACAGCCTCAGGTCTCTCAGTCTCTCTTCATAGGGAAGATGCTCAAGACCCCTAATCATCCTCGTAGCTTTCCATTGGACTCCTTTTCCTCTCCACCCCTTTCCTCTCCATCTCCCTCCTTTCAGCACCACCTCCCCTTTTCCACCAGAGCTGACCCTTTCCCACCCCACACTGCATTTCCCCCTCTTTTCCCCCAAACCCAGAGCACCTGGCTTCTGTTGGAGTCTCCTCTCACCCCAGGTGTGACCACTTTGCCCTCCCTGCCCACTCCCCTTTTTAATTGGCCCCAAAGGCAGCAGCCCTAAGCTGTGCCTGACTGGGCAGGGAGATCCTCCTTCTGTCACTGCTGGTGAGTGCCCATGGTGCACACCAGGTGAATGAGAAGGGAACAAAAAGGCCAGGGGACCTGGTGGTCCCCCGATTAGTCAGGATAGAAGCTTGATGGTCACTTTAACATCACCCAGGGGTGCTGGCTGAGCCTCTTTACTTAGGCTGAGCTCCTCTGTGTTTAGCTGCTTCTTTCTGCTCACTTGTAAAACTAAAAATACCAGGAATGAATCTGTGACATGTTTTGAGAAGCCTTGCACTAGCATGGAGAAAATGTCTGAGAATCCCTAACAAGGAAAATAGAATAAAAGTCAAATCTCATTGACACTCTTTTATGGCAGAGTGGCTAAAACTGTCTTGTTTTGTAGCTAAGTTAAAATTAGCTTTATTCAGTACCAGGTGAAATCCTGTGTTAAGCCAGGTCAAGGCACTAGATAATTATGATGTGGTTCAGGATTTTACTGCCTAACAGCCAGAGGTTTTTACAAATTGTTAAACCACGTGTGTTTCTGTTTCAAGCTGTACTAATTTTCACATGGACTAAGCAATCTCATTTCACACCATTATGACTGCAAGCTGCAAGTCTTCAAATGCTCTGTGGGTTGGTTAGAAAATATATTGGATAAAGGTCTAAAGCTACTGCACAGGTCATACCTTGAAGTCTGTAAGCCTGTTTTTCAGCTCTCTTATGCATCCCTAAGATTCAGAGGTTTATGACTTAAATTCCAAAGGAGTAACAACAACAAATGTTAGGTGCTCTTTTAGTGGCAAAGAAAGCCAATGGAACACTGGGTTGCATCACCAAGCAGAGATAAAGAGGTTGTTATCCCACTCTACTCAGTGCTGGTCAGACTACTCTTGGAGCACTGTCTGCAGTTTTGGTCCCTGCTGTACAGAAAGAGATGTGGATAGGCTGAAAATTGCCCAGAAAAGGGCCATGAGAACGAGAAGAGGACTGGAAACCCTGTCGTAAGAGGAGAAGCTGGGAGAGATGGGTTTTTTTCAGCCCGGAAAAGACAAGGCTAAGGGGATACTTTATTATGATGGACCAGTATATGAAGGGTGGCTACCAGGATGATGGAGTCCCATGGAAAAGACAAGGGATGATGGGGAAAAGTTACTGCTGGGGACATGCCTGTCGCACTCCAGAAGAAAATGTTTCCCCGTGAGCACAGTCAGGCACTGCAATCATCTCCCAAGGGAAGCAGTGGAGTCGTCTATGCTGGACAGTCTCAAGACTCAGCTTGACAGGGTGCTGGGATAGTCCATTTTGGCTCTGCTATTGCCTAGAAAGATTGGACCAGATGATCCTTGGGGTTCCTTCCAGCCTGGCATTCTGTGAGGCATTATCTAAAGAGCTTTGCTTCAAGACCAGCACTGGGTCCCACTTCTGCTGTTGATGATAGGTCACCCTCCTGTTTCACAGCACAACCATCCTTTTCTGACTGTCCCAGGGCATCCAAGCATGTATCGCCTTCCTCCTGGGAACTCTTCCTGTTCCCTCCTTATCCAGGAGACAGACCAGCATTTGATTACAGCAGTGATCATCTCCCATCTTTACGTACATAGGCAGGGACTTCCATCCTCCAGTGGCTGTCTGACAAGCAGCTTCGCTGCCAGGAGAGGTGACACAGACCCCAGGTCCTGAGTGCCTTCTTAACCTGTCCTAGAGAGGAACACTTCCTTCACCAGACCTTATAGGCTGCCCTGATGACACAGGCCAGATGACACCTAAAGAGAACAACGATGTAACTCATTGCTGCCTCCTGAGAGCAGTCACATCAGCCTCTGGGGACTGATGCTCACCCTTGTCCTTTTGGGCATACTCTGCATATGTTTGTCTCTACCGAAAGCTTCCAAATTCAGAGAAATCAGGATTCCAGGACTTTTAAGTTGTTTAGAGCTGACTACTGGGGGTAGAGGTAAGATTGTAAGATTTTAACGTGTTTTCTGGATGTTCAATTACTTTGTATATTACCTGGGAATTTCATGATCAAAACTGCTGATCTCGATGGCTCACAAACCTGGAGAAGACAGAGAAGTCCTCTATACATTATTTGTATTTCTTTCATATGTCAAAGCTCTTACAGCATTGTGAACTTGCATGGCCTGATTTTTTTTTTTTTTTTGTATTTCCCTTGAAGAGAAGGAATAATGATGAAAACCCATGCTGGGACTCGTCTGAGCATGCATTGTGGCAGTGTGGGAAGAAGTGAGTTTTCAGATATTGATGCAGTCTACTCTTGGGACCCAGACGTCATGGTTTGAATTTGCCAACAAAATACTCTGGTTTGACCACTTGCTGTGGAGAAAAATGTTGAATTACCTGAGAAGAGTGTTTGCATTGCTGAAACTAGGCATAAGGCTGGATGCAGCATGTCTGTNTCATTTTACAAAGTGTGGGGGGGCGGAGAACTCCCAAACCATCACAGTAAGAAAGGCAGTGGCTATGGTAGCAGCATCTGTGTGGGGGCGCTGTGTACATATGTGATGCAGGAGTCTTACACTAAGAAATTACTGAAGTATCCATGACAACTCCAGGTACCACCTCACCAAACTCTACAGATTTTATTGCCTCCATTTCTTTCTTGAAAGCACCTCAATGAAGAATTTTCTTCTGTGTACGGAGAGACACAGATTGCAGAAATCTGCTGCGTGTTAATTCTCTTAGTGATAATTTGCACATTAAAGTGGAAGGGTTGCTCACGCACTACTGAAAGCAGAAATCTATTTTTCAAATCAAGCCGTATTAAAATGTACGAAAATGGGCAATTAATGTAATTTTGAATAGTAAACTGAAGCTTGTGGTACAGAGTTATTCGTATGAGATAGTGGAAACTTTGACTGGAAAGAGCATCATACTTAGGTGGAAATAGTGTTATGTTGTACAGAAATAGGTTTTGGTACAGAAATATTGTTACACAAACAAATGGATTTTTGCCCCTCACCCTCAGAGGGTTAGGGAGGGTGAGGTTTTGAGGTAGATGGAAGGAAGGTGGAACCTTTTCCTTTCCCTAATTGTGCTTTCTAGCCAAGAAAAGTTGGCTTGAGAGGTTGTTCTGGAGAACAGATGAATCTGGTCTTTCTTCATATGCTGCTATCGATTTCCTGCTGTATGTGCTGACCTGACAAAATGTTCCCCAAGTAAATGCAATCTGAGCTCCTTGAGAGAGGCTTTGTAGAGAAATAAAATCAAACAAAAATGGGAGCTTGGGCAGTTCATGCATTCCACAATAATACTTTAATCTTTGTGATATTTCAGTGGATCAGGAGGAGATGCTGAGCTGGACAGTTAAACAAAGACCGGCAGAAGGCTTTTGACCTGAGGCATGGCAGGTACTTGAGGGCTGCTCTCCTACCTTCTCAGTTTCTACTTCTGCAGCCTTGTCTCTCTAGGGCACCTCCTGTATTTTTCTTATTGTGGTACTGCAAAGGTTATCTCAGTTACTGTTTGTTGTGTTTTGCCAGCTCAAGGATTAACAGTGTTACCTCTGAGATCTTCATAAGCTGTCAAGGTTCTTCCAGGAGCAGGCCTAGGCCAGTTGGGGCATGCAAGAGTTATCCTGGTTCAGTTTGCATTTCTTTTTCAGTAACTTATGGGTTTCTTTGTCCTGTGAGATCACAGAACTAGCCTGTGAATCCTACCTGCCTTTGAGTTACCCCATGTCCTGTGATCCTTCAGAGGTTGAATGGGATGCCCCTTCCTAAGCATCCTGGGGGAGAGACACAAGGCTGCTAAGAGATGCTTTCTGCAAACCACTTGTGCCCAGGCAGAACAGCAATAGCACTTCCAAATGAAGTGTGGCCTCTGTAGATCACATCCCACTCACACCCATTGTTCCTTGACCAAGGGACCCTAAGGCTGTTGTGGCCCAGGATTATATATCCAAGTTTGTCCCAAGTGAGTGGCTGCCAGGATCCTGCAGAGTTGAATGCTTCTCTTGGAGTATTGGAAATATCTCTGTTGCCCCCCTCACTTTAAAAGGAGGAAGTGGGTAGCTTCAGCCAGTCTGCTTTGGTCTCCATAGCTCCATGCAGATTGTGAAGGAGTTGTGCCACATTTCATGAAGTTGGTGTTGGGATCTTGCCAAAGGAAAGGAGTCTGCTGTGCAGGAAATTGGAAAGGACAGTCCCTGTCCCACAGCTCAGATGGCTGTCACCATTTCTTGTAGCCTTGGTGTAGAAGGGACTGCAATGAAACCAAACTGCAAAAGCACACCCCCCTGCCCCCCCCCCCCCCCCCCCCCCCCCCCCCACCCCAGCACACAACCCACCCNCTAGGACATAGCTCTGTTTACTTTATCCTGACATTTTCTCTGATCTGTACACTTAACTTACAGGCTGCACTGCTCATGCCAATGGGACTTGGGGTTGGACTCCAGCCTGTGGGATAGGGCTCCAGCCCTTTGGATAGGACTCAAAAGCTCTTGATGACTCCAGGACCAATATTGTTCTACCCTAGAGTTTGTTATTTCCTCCCTTTCAGACCTAATCTCTCACCACCACAGCAGTTTCAGCATTAATGAGTACTTTTGAGAGCTGAGCTTTTCTGCCTTCCCTCCCTCCCCCCTTTATTAATGCATTAGGAGACTTACTCAGCTCAAATGCTCTGTCCCACTTGGATGAAAACTACTTAGATAAATAGCAATGAATTCCTCATCCTTAAATGACAGTCTTTCTTCGTGCTGGTACATGATGTCCTCTGGTGTATCCCATTTGCTGAATGAAGGGTGAGAGGTTTAGGAGAACATGGTCCAAGGGCACTGCTGGGTAGTGTTGGGAGGAGAGCTGTGGTGGGCTCTCCAGGGCTTTTGAAGAGGTGAAAGAAACAACTGAAAATCTCTAAAGGAACAAGACCCAGAGAAGACATAAAAAATGAGTTTGTATGGAAGCCTCTGTTCTGGTCAGTTCAAAAAAGATTTTTAAAAAAACTTATTCCTAAAGGAGAAAGACCTGGGTAGCAAGGAGAAATGATCCAGCAGATCTGAACATTCACTTCACAATAGCCTGAAGACTTCATATTCGTTTAAAAAACATAATTAACCTTCCTTCAGTAATGTGCACCTGAATGGCCTAATGTGCACATCTGCTCCATCACATTTCCTCTGATTTCCCCCCCAGGAGGTAAGAGTTCTCTCCCTCCCTAGCACTGAGGAGTTGGACCTTTGCAAAGGGGGAAATCTGTGGCTGCTGCACTGATGACTAATTCTTGAAATCCCCCATTAGGTAGGTATCTCTATTGTGGCTACAGAAAAGCTATTTGGTATTTCAGTGTGTGGTGTTGCCACATCCTCTTTTAAGTTATGCAGGAAGGCAACAATTACTTTTACAGGTTACAATCTACAGTGTGGCAAAGCACAATTTTGCTAATGTCACACCCAAGCTTCCCAGCCTCTAACCGTCTCAAAATATTCTTCCTCCCCAGTGCTTAAGGATAATGACTCCTGTCTATTTGGTTCCCAGCATTGGGTCATGGCCCATTGTGCTGGTTTGAGGCTAATTGGAATATTTTAATGAAAAAAATGACATTGGGTGCCAAAATAAAGGCTGTGATGGTTTGGGAGTTACCCACCCCACCTCCACACACACTTTATAAAATGACCCAGACTAGACTCAGCCAGCTGGAAGTTAAGGACTGAAGCTCTATTTACAGCTTAGCACAATATACAAGCAGATATATACACTATATACAGGGATATTTACAGAAATATACAAGTTAAAGGTAATACAGAAACACAACACCCCTCCCAGAAATCAGAGACCCCAGGAGGGGCTTCCAACCACCCTTCAACCTTCTCCCCACCCCTCTACCTTATCCCAGAGTTTGCCTTACACACAAGGTGAGTGTGGAGGATTGCCCAGGGGGGTTAGAAGGAAAGTGGTTAGTTAGGTTAGAAGAGAGGTCCAGACCGAGCCAGCAGCTAGAGAGAACAAGACTCTCTGTTAGTGTGTCTTATCTGTGTTTGTGTTCTTGTTCTTACACGTCTCAGCAAGCCTATGAATGAAACAGACATCACCTTTGTTTTCTTTTCACAGCTTATAATATAATTTTTTTCATTAGAATATTCCAATTAGCCTCAAACCAGCACACCCAAGTGGCGCAAAGCAGAGGGAGGTGTGATGAGGCAGCACATGAAACCATGCTGGGAGATGCCAGACTTGCAGCCTGTGTGCCCTGATTTCCCTGGGGAAAGAAGCTCTGCCATTCCCTCTTACTGCAGGTGCACCTTTTCTTTGAGAAGCTCCATACATTGCCAGGCTTAACAGTTTCTTTCCATTGAATTTGGGTTTCCAGGATTTCTTCTATAGCTAAGGTAAATACAATGTTTGCAAATGGAAATCAGCAAATTGCTGGCACACCCTTTGTGAATGTCATTGCGTGTACTCTTCCTGCTTTACATTGATTAGTGGGTGAGGAACTGTGCCACCTGCATGTCACTGAAGCCAGGACTGTCCACCTGGAGAAGCAGGCTGAATTTGGACAGGCCAATTTACCAAACCCCTTTGGTCTATTGCATCTCACTTAAAATCAGCATATCAGTAAATCCTATGGCCTTTAGTCTAGTGCTAGATCTCTCAGGAGACCTTGGTGAGAAGATCCAGCCTCAAAGGGGAGGAATTGAAGGCATTGTGGTTTCTTAACACTTCATTTCTGTGTCTGCAGACCCCAAAGTTTCTCAACAGGTTCTAACCGAAGGCTTCTGTGTTTTTACATAATGGTCACACTTAAAGAGTCTGGAAGCTGGTTTTGACTTTCCCTGCAGAAAAGGCAGATGTTCACCAGCTATCACAGAGGACCTCTTGTGCAGCAAATGGCTCCTGCAGGAGTGGAGAAGACAAGTAAAACCTCAGCCCACCCTCTAGCCTGCAGTGGTTTGCATTCCTGTGTCTTTCCCACTGCAAATGGCAAGTCTTCTGCCAAATTATGGAAGTGCCTGGTGGGACGGATGGATGAGGAGCCAGGACTGTGTGTATGTGCACGTGTGAGCTCAGTCTGTGTCCAGTGCTGTGGCTGTTGCAGGCTGATGTGGTGGGAATGACGACAACGGACTGGGAGAGCTGGTGGTGCCACAGCAACTGTGCCCTGGAACCCCTTTCTTAACTGTTTTATAAAGCTGATTGTATTGTTTTTCATCTTGGCTTTCTGCTCTGCCTCCAAGGAGGGGCAGACATGAACATCAGCAGAGATTGCATGATAAAGATAGTCCTGCTACACTGACCTCAGAAACTTGTATTTATTTAGTTTTCAGGAGTGCTATTTATCGGTATGAATCTAACCATTATCAGAAGACATTTGTGCAACCTCCGGAGAGCAGCTGGCTATGTGTAATAGGCCACATACCAATAAATGCCATGGTAAATGTCGAGTCATACATCAAGATAAATAAAGTAGTTTCCTGGGCTCATTAGAGCTGAAAGCTGGAGTTTCATAGCACGATGAAGGGAATTGCAGAATGCAGTTCCGTATGGCTTATGAAAACCATTTTCTCTTGCCTATCTTAATTACTATATATAAATAGATTCACTATATTTCTTTGAGCATTTACTTAGATGATTTTTTTTTTTTTAAAGACCAATGTAATCACTTGTATGCTGCATTTCTGTAGGCCCTTAACAGATCTCTAAATCAAAATGGAATTCTTGAACAATAACATGACCTTTTGCTAATTGGGAAAGAAAATGTTGCACATCAGGTGACAGTTGTCATGAGTGCTCAGCACTGCCAGAAGTCATTTTGGCATTTGGCTTTAAATTTTAACTGGGTTAAGTGTTTAAATAATGGGTAATAACTTCAGATGTATTATTTGAAAACTTTTGTGTAAGCTTAAATGTGCTTATGGAAGGAAAAGGAGGTTTGCACTATCTGCAGCCAGACTGAAACCACAGCACTGATTCTCACCTGGGGTGCAATTTTGTAACATAACCTATTGGCAGAGGACTCCTGCTTCCCTGTCATTGCGGATAGCAGCAAAGCCACAGGTTTAATAGCAGCTGCAAGGAAGCTAAAAGGAGCCACAGGGCCAGCTGAGGCCAAATTCTGGTGAGCTATGTCTCCTGAAGATTTGCATGGACAGGAAGAGACAACAAAGATAGAGAAAGAGGTGTAACAGAGTAGTAAGGGTGAGATGTACATTAAATACGTATCTTTTTATTATTCAACACTGAGATTGCAGCAGTGCTTAAAGGCTGGCATCTTGGACATTGTAATACCACATACCACAAATATGGTGCACATGGCAGTCCTTGCTCCAGACAGCAAAGAAAATTAAGCTATGAGACCCATATACAGCACAAACAGAGGGTGTCTGCTTTTCCAGCTTGTCTGCAGTCCAGAAAGACCTCTCCTGCCTCAAACCAGTGAGTGGCAATCATGAGAGCAGGCTGGGAGGAGTGGAAATTTGCCCTTTGAAGGAGTATGTAGGACCACATGTGGCAATGCAGTAAACAACTACCAGAGACAGAGTAAATGAGTTGCTTTTCTAGCACATCTGAATACTGCTTAAATATAAACATTGCAAATGAATATCTCTAACTGAGGAAAAAATAAAATTGGATGCAAAAATACACTAATGGTATACTGCCTATGCATATAAATACACTACATGGTTTGCACAGTCATTAGGCATCTTCCTTTCAGACTGACTTTCTACAGACTGATACAAAAGTTGAAACAGTAAAACAGAAGGGAAAGTTCTTCACCCAAACATATTGTTTTGGCAAGTGACTCGCTTCCTCCAAAACTAAGCTGTAAAACATAATTTGTGTTTTCACATCACATCCACACATCACAGTGAGAGGGGAAAGAGTGAGCAAAGAAACAGTGACATACACAGGGTGCTCAACACATTTTAATGCCATTTGAGACCAGTTCCAGCACCTGTTCAAAGCCTGTGTTGTTAACAGGGTCTGGAAAAGTCCTCTCCTTGACAAGGAGTGCTTAAGTAATATCCAAAGTGCTTTACTAGATGCTGGGGCTTAGCCCACATGATCCATTGCAATAGGCAGCTTCTCCTAACCTTGTGTTAGCAAGTCACCACTCCAGTGCAGATACACTGCATGGGGTCACTGCAGAGGGGCTGGCTGCTGATGGAGAGGTTCAGCACCCCCACCTCAGAGATGAAGGAAGCATATGTGCCTTGACTGGGTTTCTGCTGCAGGACCAGCTAGAGCTCTCCAGGGCCAATTCACAAAAGTCAGTGCCCCGGGGAAATGCTTCTGCATGAGGCAGAGCAAATGATCTCCAATGGTCCCTTCCACCCCCCACCATTCTGTGATTCTGTGCAGCTGGGGCTGCTCCAAACCCAAGGTCTGCAGTGCAACAGGACAGCAGGAGTCCTGCCATGGTTGGAGATGTTATTCTTCCTGACCTAAAAAAGTGGGTGCCTCTCCAATCAGCCTAACATAGCCACCACTGCCTGGTTCAGAGGAAAGCAGTTTTGGTGCAAGCATGCTCACACAGGACTTATCCAACATTTCTAAAATTTTGGCTTCAGTTTTTCTTTCACTCCGTTTCCTTAGAAAACAAAATGTTACTCAGGAGGTGCCTGCTCAGGCTGGGCTAGTTGAGAAGTCAGCAGTGTGGCCTTCTTGGCACCCTGTGAGGTAGAAGGAGGTCAGAGCACCATGGCAGTGTCCAGGCAGAGAACATGGTGGTACTAAGGAGAATGTGGAGGCAGTCCATGACTGGTGTGAGGAGCAGCCCTGGTCCTTATGGGTACTGCTCCTACTGCAGGCACACTTTCCTCCCAGCCCTTCATAGAGGAGTGATTCCCAGAGGTGCTGAGCACCAGATTATGGCAGAGTACCTTCCATTGAAAAAGGCAGCAGTGTGCACTGTGCATTGCTCCAGGGGCCAGTCTCCAACTCCAGTTCAGTCAACAGGCCAGCACGAGGAGGTGCCAGGTAGTGCCTTGGCCTAGGACATGTGTATGTTGGAGAAGAGTGGGGCCTCAGGCAGTGTAGATGCTGTGCTGTCTGCCAAGTACCCGAGGATGCTTTTCAGTTCACTTCGTGACAAATTGGCTTTGATGTGCAGAAATGCTTCTAGGTGCCTTTTGCTGTGAAGAAAAATGGGCAGGTGTTATCTCCTCCAAAAGATATCCCGTGCTCCAGGATGTAGCCCCCAAACCACAGTGGGTGCTGAGGTCCCTGCTAGATGCCATCTCAGCATCTGGTGGTCCTACAGAGGACCCAGCACTATCCCAGGAAGTTTAGGGTACAGAAACTCCAAGGCAAAGGAGAAAATTGTGATAGAATTTGAAATATATAAATAGGCTTTCTTAATTAGTTGTTGTCCAACAGCCCTGGGTTTGCGACAGCCTGGCAGGAAGCCCCCATCCATGTTTATAGACTCAGGTTGTATGAACCTCACTTATACCCATATTTGCCTGTTTCCTGGCTCAGTTAAAGTTCCATGTGAGTATTTGCAAATCTGTTTCAGCACCTCTTACCGGATATCTGGGTAGATTGTCGCAAGCGTTGCAACTTCAATTTTAATAGCACCTAAATCTTGAAGTCGGATTATTTCAGCCAGCTTGGGGAGTGCTGCATTCAGCCATGTGGCTTGAGACCCCTGCTAGAAAATAAAAAAGTGGTCAGCAGGGGATCCTGAAGGTGCAAATTCCCAGCCAGCCCAGGAGCTGTGCTTCACAGGGGATGCAGCAAAGATGCAGCTGCTTCCTGGTGGTGGGGAAGGAGGACAAGCAAGGACACGGCGGTGATTTGAAGTGCCTCATTGTTTTCAATGATACTTCTACCCTGACCAGCCTTGGAGAAACTCAGCTAGTTTTGTGTCGTTTCTAATCCTCTTGAACAAGTGGTGTAAGGTTTGCCATAAGACTGAGTTTTCCTGCACCCTCCTCAACAGACTCCCTCTGATCTAACCCCTATCACGTTTTCCTTTACTTGAGCTTCTAAGCTGCCCAAGGGTGTGTATAAGGACTTATGGGCCAGGCAAGGCACTTCTGCATGCTGCTCTCTCCCAGCAATGCACTTAACCTTTAGCATCTCCAGGTATTGCCAAACTCCTCTCCCTGCCCACCTAGGTGAAATCCCCAACCTGACTTGTTTTCTGGCCATTGGATAGCCCAAGGCACCAGCTGCCTGACCTCCCGCCCACGCCAAGCGACGCTCAGGCTTGTTCCTTCTCCAGTCAAATATACATGGAGTGGGGGAAGCTGTGACTTGGCTTAGCTCTTTTGCAGGCAAATTTAGAAGCATGAAAGGAGGGAGGTGATCTCAGAGCATGGGGAGGGGTGTTTTAGCCATGCAGAGAAAGCAAGAGTCTCTGGTGGAGAAAACCCTCATATGTGTACTAGACACTCAACGCAGCCCATTCCAGTTCCTGCCTGACGTAAAAACAGCAGAGGAAAAATCAAAGGCAAAGGGGATGAGTCAACACCCAGACTCGATGCAGACTGTACTGAAACCACAGCAATGCAGTGTTTAGCTAAATCTTCTGGCTCTATTATCCAAGAGGAAGTTGTTGCCTACAGAACAAAGGAGGATGAATTAATTGCTCTCTATCCAGAGGAGGGTTGGGCTTGCGGCAGAGGAGCCTTCCTGCCTGCATGCACTCCAGACCTCTTTCTGCCTGAGGCCCGGCTTTTTAGGAAATTAAGCTGACTTGGAAAGATTAATGAGAGGCCCTAAAAATTTTGTTTTCCTGTTTTCCAGTGTGCCAGTGCCCTGTGCTGTTGTTCATGCAGTGTGCACTCACGTACATTGCTGGTGCAGAAGGCTTCCAGGTCAGCAGCATTCTTGGAGATGTGTTGAGCCAGGGTTTGCTGTTGCGCTGGAGTTTTCAGGCTGACTTTCCTCTTCAGCAGCCTCACAATGTACTCTTTAACCAAACGAGCATGGATCTTCTCAATGATAGCCTGTTGGAAAGGGGAAGGGGGAATAATCTGTCTGTCTTTTTCTTGTGGACAAAACAAACTGTGTGTGGGACACACAAAAATGTGTTGGGTGCTGCCCCACCAAAATGCCTGCTGCTGACCACACATGAGGAATGACACTGGTTGCCAAGCTCCCCGCTACTGGTTACATGACATCCTAGATGCTGAGAAACTCAAACTAATGAAGTGTGGGGATTTCCAAATGTAGTTTCCTTCTGGGAAGAGTTTAAAGCATACAAAAGACCTCTATGTGTTAAAGAAGTAACAGAGCTCCAGAGAAACAGGAATTCATGTTGTTCCTCCTGTTCCTCTCTCCAATAGACAAAACATCATAATTTTATTTCAGCTACTAAAACCACAAAGGCAGGAAATCAAAGATTTTATTTTTATATGGTGATGTTTCATATATACTCCAGCATCCCTGAAGATGTGGCTGTGGCTGTGGCTCAGTTTTCTGGGATTTGTCCCAGTTGCATGCAATTCCTCCAGTCCTTAGGGCAATCAAAGAAGCCACGAGACAGAACTGTGCCATTGCATCCATGTTTCAAAACTGCTGAAACAACCCAATAGATAAATAAAGCTGTATTTGGGCAATCCCTAGAGCAATTTCTCTACAGCAGGGGTGGTTTTCTCTGAAAACACTCCAGCAGACCTACAGGAGTCTGCTTCTCCTGGAGAAGAGTAAGATTTATATGTCTAATCTAGCTAAACCACATGCTGATGGAAATCATAGAATCA
>WBNM01000672.1:0-13274 GCA_013399055.1 Ramphastos sulfuratus | reverse complement strand
AAAAAAAGCAGCAAGCAGGCAGAGAGGGAAACAACCCCCTCACACTTGGTGCTTTGTGCTTGGTTACTATAGTGATGGATCCTGGATAAAACCTCTCCACAGCTCCGACTGGAATCCAGGCATGCAGACACTTGTCAACACAGTGAGCAGAGAAAGGGAGGAAATTCAAGAGCCTGATACTGAATGGTGCTGCAAACCAGATCCGTGGGGACCAAATTATTGCCTTAATTTGAATTTGGTCCTTACTGGTTTAGATTCTGATGTGAAATAGATCTGTCAGGCTGGCCCGAGGTGCAGAAAGGATGGCTGCAGGGAGGCATGCTGCAGGGAGGCTACAAGTCTGACTGGTGAGACCAGGGAAGTGATTGGATCCCTATACTTGGGACTGGTTGAGTCCACAGCTCAAATACTGGAGTCAGTTTTCTGGCCCTCACTCCAAGAAAGACATTGAGGGGCTGGAGAGTGTCCAGAGAAGGGCAAAAAAACTGGTGAAGGGTCTGGAGAACAGGGCTGGTGAGGAGCAGCTCAGGGAGCTGGGGTTTGTTTAGCCTGGAGAAGAGGAGGTTAAAGGTAGATCTCATTGCTCCTGCAGCTCCCTGAAAGGAGGTCACAGTGAGGTGGAGACTCATCTCTTCTCCACAGTATCAATATCTCCCTAGTATCTCACTCTTTGGGTAGGAAGATGCTGGGTCAATGGGCTGAGGTCAATGGGATGAGATTCAACAGGACCAAGGGCAGGGTTCTACACTTTGGCCACAGCAACCCCATGCAGCAATACAGACTAGGGAAGATAGGACACAGGGGCAGACTGAGCATTGCTGTTTTGGCACAGAGATGCATTTGCATTCTCTCTTTAAATAACCTTCTTGGTTCTTCTGAAGAGAGCCTGGCAGAGAGGGAGCTGACAGTGCTGGGTGGCAACCGGGTGGGAATGAGCCAGCAGTGTGCCCAGCTGGCAGGGAAGGCCAATGGCATCTTGGCCTGTGTGAGGAGCAGTGTGGACAGCAGCAACAGGGCTGTCATTCTGCCCTGGGCTGTCTCTGGGGAGGCCTCACCTCCAGCACTGTGTGCAGCTCTGGGCCCTCACTGCCAGAGACATCTTGAGGGGCTGGAGCGGGGCCAGAGGAGAGCAACGAGACTGGGGAGGGGGCTGGAGGGGAAGGCTGCTGAGGAGAGGCTGAGGGAGCTGGGGGTGTGCAGCCTGCAGAGGAGGAGACTCAGGGGGGACCTTAGCACTCTCTACAGCTACCTGAGGGGAAGCTGCAGTCAGGTGGGGGTCAGGCTCTGCTCCCAGGCAACTTGTGCCAAGAGGAGAGGGCATGGCCTGAAGCTGTGCCAGGGGAGGGTTAGGTTGGATGTTAGGAAGCACTTCCTGGTGGCAAGGGGAATGAGAGACTGGAATGGAGTGCCCAGGGAGGTGGTGGAGTCACTGTCCCAGGAGGTGTTTAAGGACAGCTTGGATGTGGCACTCAGTGCCATGGTCTGGTGGCTGTGGTGCTGTTAGGCCATAGGTTGGACTGGATGACCTCAGAAGTGTGTTCCAGCCTGGGGGGTTCTGTAACTCTGCAGTAACTCTGCTTCGTCCCTGTCACTGCTGAAGTGCAGACATGGCACTTTGGGACACAGCTTTGTGGCCACAGTGGTGTTGCTTTGATGGTTGGGCACAATAATCTTAAAGGTGTTTTCCAACCTTTCCTGACTTTCTGGTTGTAAGAACTCCTGCACAGAGGTTTTACACTGGCAGATCTTCACAGCACACACACTCCAAACACGCTGCACCTCCTGCTCAGAGTAGCTAACCCGAGCGAAACAGAGACCACTCACCTTGGGAGTCTTTGTGTCCTCTCAAGGCATCTTCTTAAAGCTGAGAAAAAAATTAAGCTAATTATTGCAATCCTATCTATTAATGACCACTGCATTACATGGATCAGAAGTCTGCTTTTAAAATTGTTATATCTCATTATTAATAGTTGCTCCTATTAAACTGAAATTAAAGGCACACCTTTAGTGTTGTCTCAGTGCCTTAGCTGAGTGCTAAAAAACACTTGGGGGAAAAGAAAAAGTGGTAATTTGACTGTTATTGTCTAGAAATACAGCAAATACCTCCCTGGCTTTTCACAGTAGCTTGCAAAGCTTGCTTATTATTGATAACAGCTAAGTAGTGGTGTCAAACCCAGGACATCACTACAAGAAACACACTGAGGTGCCAGAGCGTGTCCAAAAAAGGGCAACAAAGCTCTGGTAAAGGGTCTAGAGAACAGGTCTGGTGAGGAGCAGCTGAGGGAACTGGGGTTGTTCAGCCTGGAGAAGAGGAGGCTGAGGGCAGACCTCATTACTCTCTGCAACTACAAGGAGGTTGCAGTGAGGTGTAGGTTGTTCTCTTTTCCCTGATATCAGGTGGTAGAATGAGAGGAAATGGCCTGGAATTGTGCCAGGGGAGGGTTATGTTGGAGATGAGGAATGATTTCTTTGCTGCAAAAGTAGTCAGGGATTGGCACAGGCTGCCCAGGGAGGTGGTAGACTTCTCATCCCTGGAGATGTTCAAGAAACCTGTGGCCATGGCACTGTGAGACATGGCTAATGGCCATGGTGGTGTTGATGGTTGGACTCAACCATCTTAGATGTCTTTTCTATAGAATAGAATGGTTTGTGTTAGAAGGGATCTCAATTAAGCATGAATTAAGTAATAAACTTCCTTAGTTAAGACAATAGGTTTCTTTCAAGAAAAAGCTGAGAGGCCTGAGGCTGTTCAGCCTGGAGAAGAGCAGACTTAGAGAGGATCTTTTCAAAGCTCATTGGTAGCTGAACTGTTGTCAAGCCCTGGAACAGGCTGCCCCAGGGCAATGGTGAAGTCACCATCCCAGGTGGGCTTCAAAAGCTATGTAGGTGTGTTGCTGAGGGACATGGATTAGTGGTGCACTTGGCAGTGCTGAGTTAACAGCTGGACCTCATGATCTTAAAGATCTCCTTTGCAACATAAATTATTTTATGATTCTGGATTTTGCTGCCAGGGCTGGAGCAAGTGATGCATGACAATTCTGAATTGTCTCTTCTGAAATTGTAGTAGGTGCTGCACACCAAAATCATAGGGAACATCACTGGGGAGGGCTTCTCATTCACTGGGCTGCAGGTCAGTCATTTTGGCTTAAATATGTAGTTGAGTGTGAAGTGTTGGCATCTGAAACAGTCATAAGGTTCTGTTGTGCTAACCGGGCGAGTGGTGAAGCTGTTGAGTGCTCACTGATGGGAATGGTGGAGTCTTCAAAAAGTCTATTATGTGACCAGAAAGGTTGAAGAGAAGCTTCTTGGCCTGTTTTAAAAGGTGAGTTGTTGAGTTACTGTGGCACAGCTCAGAAGTGGTAGCTTGTTCATCTGCTGTGCTTAAGCTAAGTGCCTGGACTGAGGCTCCATTCAAGTAACTGAAATGAGTGCTGCCTTCTGAAAATGGGACTTCATAGAGTCAGACAATGTCTTAGTTTGGAAGGGACCTTAAAGTTAATCTGGTTACAACTCCCTGCCATGTATAGGGACACCTCCCACCAGCCCAGGTCACTCAAGAATTCATCCAACCTGGCTTTGAACACCTCCAGGCAGAGGGCATCCACAACCTCCCTGGGCAACCTGTGCCAGTGTCTCACTACCATAAGGAATTTCTTCCTAGTATCTAAACCTGCCCTCCTCAAACTTCATTTTCTTTCATCCTGTGTGATGGTTTGGGAGTTCCCTGCTCCCCCCCCACCCCGCCCTTACTTTGTAAAATCCCCCAGACTAGAACTCAGCTGGCTGGAAGTTAAGGACTGAAGCTCTGTTTACAGCTCAGCACAATGTACAAGCAGAGATAGACACAACAGACAGGAATAGTTACAGAAATATACAAGGTAAAGGGAATACAGAAACACAACTCCCCTCCCAGAAATCAGAGACCCCAGGAGGGGCTCCCAACCACCCTTCCACCTTCTCCCCACCCCTATACCTTACCCCAGGGTCTACCTTACATGCAAGGTGAGTTTGGAGGATGGGCCAGGGGGGATAGAAGGAAAGTGGTTAGTGAGGTTAGTAGAGAGGACAGCAGACACACTCCAACTAGAGAGAGTGAGACTCTCTGTGTGTGAGTGTGTTCTTGTTCTCATACATCTCAGCAAGCCTCTGAGTGAAGCAGACATCACCACTGTTTGCTTTTCACAGCCTACAATATAATTTTCTCCATTAAAATATTCCAATTAGCCTGAAACCAGCACATCCTGTCACTCCAGGCCCTTGTCAAAAGTCCCTCCCCAGCTTTCTTGTAGGTCCTCTTCAGGTGCTGAAAGGCTGCTCTAAGGTCTCTCTGGAGCCTTCTCTTCTCCATACTCAACAACCCCAACTCTCAGCCTGTCCCCATAGGGGAGGTTCTCCTGACCTCAGATCATCTTCATAGCCTACTCTGCACCCACTCCAACAGTTCTTTCTTATCCTGGGGACAGCAGACTTGAATGTAGTGCTGCAGGTGGGGTCTCAGCAGAGCAGAAGGGCAGAATCTCCTCCATCATGCTGCAGGTCGCACTGCTTTTGATGCAGCCCAGGACACAGGTGGCTTTCTGGGCTACCAGCAACCATTGCTGGCTCCTGTTGGGTTTTGCAGCTCCTCTCTTGCTTAGGGACTTGTGAAAAAGTAATTTTTAATTTTTATCTTGTTCTTATTTATCTTTCTCTTCCAGCACACTTCATGTGACACCAATTAAGTATTTTGGTGGTGGTGACTCATTTGATAGAGAGGTACATATCCAGATGGTAAAATCACTTGGCAGTGACTTCAAGTAAAAGGAATTGATCTGAATAGATCTCTCTATGCCAGCTCAGTAGTTTGCTAAAATTGTAATTTAAAAATAGACAATTAAGGAAATTAAGTGAGCTTATTAGAGCTCAAATAATGAACTAAAAATAGGCTTAAATGCTGGTAATGGGCAATTTCTTGAGGTTTATTGTTTCATTAATTATCCCATTTCAGCATTTCTGCCTTACTGGAATGAAAATGTCCTAGATGAGATGGCTCCTGCAGATCCAAGGTTGCTTCTGTCTCAAAACCTTGTGCACTCTGCAGCTCTTGGTTTTGAAGCGTTGGATCAAAACTGAGCAGGTTTGGCTTTTGTGCCTAAATTCCCTTTTCTCTGCTGGAGGCCAAGAATATTTAGGGCAGTCAGGGCAAGTATGTAGCCCAGCACCTGGGGAGGGATCCCCCCCTGCAGCAGGACAGAGGAGGGATTCACAATCTGGGAAACAGCTGTGTGGAGGAGGAACTGGGAGTGCTGCTGGACAGCAGGCTCACCCTGAGCCAGCTACGTGCCCCCATGGCCAAGAAGGGCAGTGGTCTCTTGGGGTGCATGAAGAACAATGTGGCCAGCAGGTCAGAGCAGATTCTCCTCCTTCTCTATTTTGTCCTGGTGAGGCCATGACTGGAGGACTGAGGCCAGTTCTGGGCTCCCCATTTAAAGAGAGGCAGGGAACTACTGGGGAGAGTCCAGCAGAGGCTACAAAGCTGCTGAGGGGCCTGGAGCAGTTCTGTAAGGATCAAAGGCTGAGAGCCCTGGGGCTGTTGAGCCTGCAGAAGAGCAGCCCCAGAGGGGATCTAATCAATGAAAGGGTGGGGGGCAAAAGGATGGGGCCAGACTCTTGTCAGTAGTGCCCAGTGACAGCAATGCTCAGCAAGAAGTAAAGGATGAGAGACCTTTCCTCTTCGGGTAGCTGGTGTGAGGTGTCACATCCTGGGCATTCAAGCCAGGCTGCCCACAAAGACACTGCATCTCTGTTGATGAGCATCCCTGAATTCTGGGCAGGAGTCGAAGAGTCCATAAAGTGCTGTTTGCATCTCTGAGCTTTGCCAAGAATCTGGGCTGTCTTTAAAAAAGGCAATCTTTATCTTTGTTGATTTGAACAAGGAAGAGACAATCAGCCTCTCACACAGGTCAAAACAGGTTTTCCTGTCCCTCTACTCTGCTCTGATGAGGTCACATCTGGAATATTGTGTCCAGTTCTGGGCCTCTGAGTTCAGGAAAGACCTCAGGGAACTTGAGAGAGTCCAGCACAGAGCCACGAAGATGCTGAATGCAGTGGAAGATCTTCCTTAGGAGGAGAGCCTGAGGGAGCTGGGGCTGTGCTGCTGGGAGAGGAGCCTGAGGGGGGACCTCAGACATGGTGATAAAGATGTGCAGGGTGAGTGGCCAGAGGCTGGAGCCAGGCTCTGCTGGGTGATGCCCAATGGCAGCACAAGGGGCAGTGGTGGAAGCTGAGGCAGAGGAAGTTCCATGGGAACATGAGGAGGAATTTTTTCTCTGTGAGAGTGACAGAAGCCTGGAACAGGCTGCCCAGGGGAGTTGTGGAGTCTCTTTCTCTGTAGATATTCAAGAGCTGCCTGGATGTGTTCCTGTGTGACCTTCTGTAGGTGCTGCTGCTCTGGCAGGGGAGTTGCACTGGATGAGCTTTGGAGGTCCCTTCCAGCCCCTGACAGTCTGTGACTCTGTGAGATGTTAGATAGAAACTTTCATCATCCATGGGTGACCACAAACAAGTCACAAATATATTTTTAGTGAAAAACATTCTGTGATTCTCATTCCAATTCTGGGAGCAAAGCAGTGTTCAGAGTCTGCACATACTATTAACCCGCAGCAAGGAGAGAGTCTTACAGCCTCAGGAAGATGGTTTAGTTGAGTAATCCTACTCCCACGAGTGTGTTCAGGAGCAGGATTTTAAATAGCAAAGGAGAAATAAATAGTAACTGGATACTTGATTGTCAGCAGCTCTCAGAAGTTTAGGAAGGCAGCGATGGGGTTAAAGATGCTGCTGCCACTAGGTGTCATGCTGCCATCATCTCTTGAAGCATGAGCGGTGATCAGAGGTGCTGAACGATGGAGCAGCAGCTCCTTTCTGGGCTTCAGGATCTAAAAAAGCTCATTTTGCAGGCTGTAATTGCCACGGGCCTGCCCAGGATATCAGGCTGGGTTGGTACCTGTGCACCGCCCTGAGTGAGGAGGGGTGGATGCCACACAGCCTAAAGGCAAACATTTCTTTTTTTGGTTTTGGATGGTGGATATCTGCCACACAGATCCTCTGTGCTTGGCACTGCTAAGGCCACACCTCAACACTGCCGTCAGTTTTGGGCACCTCACTCCAAGAAGGACATTGAGGTGCTGGAGAGTGTCCAGAGAAGGGCAACAAAGCTGGGAAAGGGTGTGGAGAACAGGGCTGGGGAGGAGCAGCTGAGGGAGCTGGGAGTGTTCAGTGTGGAGAAGGAAGGCAGACCTCATTGCTCTCTACAGCTCCCTGAAAGAAGGTTGCAGTGAGGTTGGGGGTTGGGCTCTTCTCCTTAGAATGAGAGGAAATGGCCTGAAGTTGTGCCAGGGGAGGGTTAGGTTGGAGATTAGGAACAATTTCTTTGCTGCAAGAGTGGTCAGAGATTGACACAGGCTGCCCAGGGAGGTGGTGGAGTCCCCATCCCTGGAGGTGTGCAAGAAATGTGTGTCCATGGCACTCTGGGACATGGTTTAATGGGCATGGTGGAGTTGGGTTGGTGGTTAGAAAAATGTCTTTGCATTATTTCATGAGGGAGGAGTTGGTAATATCAGGGAAAAAAACCCAACCATTATTATTATTATCGTTGTTGTTGTTGCTGTTGTTGTTGTTAATGATGATGATAATCCTGTCATATAAACCTCAAATGAGCCAAATAAAAATGAAAAAATCACCAAGAAACAACCCCCCCAAACCCCCTCAACCTGAATGTGATGCATTTTTTTCTACAGAAAAACTCTTGCCGTAAGAATTTGGTTTCATAAGCCCTGAACACAATGTCAAGCAATAAAGCTTTCTATTTTTTGCAATTGCCTTTGTAATATGGAAATCATCATGGGAAAGGAGAATACAAAATGAGAATGAATCATAGAATGGGTTGGGTTTGAAGGGACCTTAAAAATCATCCAGTTCCTATCCCTCTACCATGGGCAGGGACACCTTGCACTAGTCCAGGTTGTCTGGTACATTGAATAACCTGCCCTTGAACACCTCCAGGGAGGGGCCATCCACAACCTTCCTGGGCAACCTGTGCCAGTGTCTCACCACCCTTACTGCAAAGAATTTCTTCCTGATCTCCAGCCTAAATCTGCCCTCTTCTAGCTCAAAGCCATTGCCTCTCATCCTGTCACTACAAGCCCTGTCAAATGTCCTTCCCTGGCTCTCCTGTAGCCCCACTTAGGTACTAGGGGATTCCACTAAGGTCTCCCTGGAGCCTTCTCTTCTCCAGGCTGAACCATCCTAACTCTCTCAGCCTGCCTTCACAGCAGAGCCCTTCCAGCCCTGCCAGCACTTCTGTGACCTCCTCTGGCCCCACTCAAACAGGTTCCTGTCTGTACTGTACTAAGGACTCCAGAGCTGGCCCCAGTACTTTAGGGGGTGCTCAGTGAAGCACAGCAAAGAGGCAGAATCTCCATTTTCTGGCCACATCATCACATAAGCAAACTTCTTTCAGGCATTTCAGGTATCATGAACCTTGGCAGCCTGACTATGGCAGGCTTGAGCTGAGCAGGGGTGAAGGGTTAGGTAGCCTACTCACAGGACAGCACAGAGCGTGGTACCTGCCCGTGGAGGAGATGCTTGTGCATCAAGTGCAGGGGGTCTGCACTAGCAGGATTGGGTCTCCATCACACAAAATGTGTTTTCATTTGAATGCCTGCTGTCTGTCTGTGCTACAGCTGCCAGGTCTCAGTCTCTCACCTGAATTCTTCAGTTAGGAAGGAGGCAGATCTCCTCAGGAAGCTTTCACAGCAGCGAGTGCATGCAGGGCAGGGCAGGGCAGGACGGTAACAGACGTGCTGCAGGTTCACACTGCTGCTTCTGCTGGATTCCTGTTCTGTATCTGTGACTTCTGCCACCTCAGGCCAGGGTTTGCTGAGATGCAGACAGTCTAAAATACACTGTTGAAGATTGCCTGTGGCTATTGGTCTGTATCCATTTTGTTGTCTTTACTCTGTGTTTTGTGCCTGTTTGCTGTGCCACAAGATGTTGATCCGTGGTACCTCAGCACAGTCAGCATGGTGGTGAAAGGTAACATTGCTGGGAATTAACGAAGCAGAAGAGTTTCTCATTCCCTGGATTTGGTGTTTGTTCCAATATTAATAGTTCTAAAGGAATAGACTTGCACATGACAGAAACTTGAACATAGGAAGTTCCATCGAAATCTTTTTACTTTGAGGGTGGCAGAGCTGTGGAGAAGGCTGCCCAGAGTGATGATGGAGTCTCCATCTGTGGAGTAATTCAAAACCCACCTGGACAATGCCTTCCTGGGCAACCTGCTCAACGTGACCCTGCTAAAGCAGGGAGGTTGGACTAGATGAGCTCCAGAGGTCCCTTCCAACTCCTCCATGCTGGGATTCTGAATACTGCATGCCTGGGAAGACAGCATTAGGATGTAAAACTGTCTTGAAGTTTATGGAGAGAAATTACCTGTGAGGAGCAGCTGAGGGAACTGGGGTTGTGTAGTCTGCAGAAGAGGAGGCTGAGGGGAGATCACATCAGCCTCTACAACTCCCTGAAAGGAGGTTGGGTTAGGGTGGAGTTGGTCTCTTCTCAGGTTCAATGTGACACAACAAGAGGAAATGGGCTGAAGCTGCACAGAGGAGGTTCAGGTTGGATATTAGGAAAAATATCTTCACAGAAAAGGCTCTCAGGCACTGGAACAGGCCATCCAGGGAGGTGGTGGAGTCTGCATCCCTGGAGGTGTTCAGAAGATGCATGAATGTGGTGCTGAGGGATGTGATTTAGTGTCAGTGGCTTAGCAACAGTAGTAGGATTGTGAGCTCTAGGTGAGCAGTTGGACTCGATGATCTCAAGGTCTCTTCCAACCTCAGCAGGTTCTATGGCTCTAAAAAAGGAAAAATTCAGCATCGTGGGGAGATAAATGCAACATTCTGTGCATGAAGGAAAACGCACAGCTAAGTACCAAACGTGTAGGTGATTGGGCAGTGCAGCTTTTAGCAGTACCTTGGAAGTGGCAGCAGGTGAGACACTGTAGAGAAATGAGGACTGCTCGGCTGCTGCTGTTTGTGAAAGAGTTATGGGTGGCTTGGCTCGGCTTCATCTGGCAGCAATCAGAATGGGGCCTTGTGGAGCAGTATATCCCCTGGTTGGCAGTGCAAGTAAGGAGATGTAGGTGGTGCTTGGAGTATGTTAAGCACACAGTGATGCATGGCAGTGGTTGCTTTGCTTTGCTCTGCTCTGCTGAGACCTCGCCTCAGTGCTGCGTCCTGCACTGGAGCCCTCAACACAGGAAGGATGTGGACCTGGTGGAGCAGGTCCAGAGAAGGCCACAAGAATGATCAGAGGGTTGGAGCAGTTCTGCTATGAGGACAGGCTGAGGGAGCTGGAGGTGTTCAACCTGGAGAGGAGAAGGCTCTGAGGAGACCTAATAGCAGCCTGCCAGTACCTGAAGGGGATTGCAAAAAGGCTGCAGAGGGACTGTTTGCAAAGGCTGCAGGGACAGGATGAGGGCAATGGCTTCAAACTAGAGCAGAGCAGATTGAGATTGGGTGTGAGGAACAAGTTCTGCATCAGGAGGGTGCTGGAATACTGGAACAGGTTTCCCAGGGAGGTGGTAGGGTCCCCATCCCTGGAGATCTTCAAGATGAGGCTGGACAGGGCTGTGGGTAACCTGCTCTAGTGGAGGATGTCTCTGCTGAGTGCAGGGAGTTGGACTGGATGAGCTTTGGAGGTCCCTTGCAACCCACACCATTGTGTGATTCTATGATCTTGAAGAGAAAGAGAGAAGGATTAGACCTGGATGGAGAAGAGGAGAGGAGGGCTTTAAAATGTTTGCATTCCAACAAGGTGAATACCTTAAAGACAAGATCTGTGTGGTAGTTTGTTTCGATATAGAACAAGTCTGTAGCTGCAGAGACAGCCTCATAGAGCACTTTTTGATTCTGACAGGATGGAAGTGCTGAGATGTAGCAGTGAAAGAAAAATCCTCAAGCAATTGGCCATTAGCACTGCTGAAGACTGTTTTTAGTTCCAGCAATACTTCAAAATATTGAGACAGCAAAAGAGCAGGATACGCTGCAGCGTTTGAGAGAATATTGATTTCACTCTAATTTGTGACTAGCAGAAACACCACACACACACCTCCCATTGTGGATGGAGATGACTAACATCTCTGTTTTAATGTGGCAAGAGCTCAGAAGCTTAGCCAGTGCCCTCACCTGCAAACTAGTACCCAAGTGAGGCTTCACCAGAGAGAATGAAGAAGATCCTGTGAAGCATTCATAAGAAATTTTACAGGATCTGAGTGCCTTAGAACCACAGAAAACAATCTGGGTGTGCAGGAACATCCAAAGTTAACCAAGCACTTAGACTTAGAATCATAGAACCAGAGAGAATCAGTCAGGGTTGGAAGGGACCACAAGGATAATCCAGTTCCACCCCCCTGTTGGGGGGACACCCTGTTGGGGACACCTCACACTTGATCAGGCTGTCCAGAGCCTCATTCAGCCTGGCCTTAAACACCTCCAGGGATGAGGTTTCCACCACCTCCCTGGGAAACCTGTGCCAGGATCTCACCACTCTTATAGGGAAGAACTTCTTCCTAACATGCAACCTGAATCTACCCACTTCTAGTTTTGTTCCATTCCCTCCAGTGCTATCACTACCTGACATCCTAAAAAGTCCCTCCCCAGCTTTCTTGTAGCCCCCTTCAGATACTGAAAGGTCACAATAAGGTCACCTTGGAGCTTTCTCCTCTCCAAACTGAACAGCCCCAACTCCCTCTGTCTTACTTTGCTTGGCAGATGGTACTCAGGGCTCAGTCTTGGGGCCAGTTCTCTTTAGTATCTTTGTGGGTGATTTGGACCAGGGGATTGAGTGCACTCTCAGGAAGTTTGCAGGTGACATTAAATTGGAAGAGGGTGTTGATGTGCTGGAGGGAAGAGAGGCTCTGCCAAGGGATCAGGACAAACTGAGGTCAGTCATATAAGGTTTCAGAAAGCCAAGTGCCAGGTCCTGCACTCCTGACTTGGAGTCACAACAACTCCATGGATGCTCCAGGCTTGGGGTAGAGTGGCTGGAAAAGTGCCCTTAGGAAAAGGACCTGGGGATTGTGGTCATAGCTGTCTGAGCATGAGCCAACAGTGTGCCCAGCAGTGTGCCCAGCAGTGTGCTCAGCTGGCCAAGAAGGCCACCTGCATCCTGGCCTGCATCAGCAGCAGCGTGGCTAGCAGCACTAGGGCAGTGATTGTGCCCTGTGCTCAGCACTGGTGATGCTGCACCTTAATTCCTGGGTTCAGGTTTGGGTCCCTTCAAGGAGGACATTGAGGTGTTGGAGCAGGTCTAGAGAAGGGCAGGTCCAGTTGCCTCTAGAGTAGACTTAATTCTCTTCCTAGTCTGGTCAATGTGATGGTGTTAGGTCATAGGCTGGACTTGATGATCTCAGAGCTATATTCCAGCCTCAATAATTCTGTGATTCTGTGATTCTGAAACTCAAGTAGTCTTTAGATACCTGAAGTGTTGATTTCAGGGCTTAATTTTTTTTCCCCCTAGTATGAAAGCCACTGTCTAGAATCATTTCACCACAGAATTTAGCTTCCTTTCAAAAAACCCTCACAAGTGAGTGGAGACCTTGGTTTGGATCATAGATTCTGCAGCAAAAAGACAGTATAATGAAAAGCAAAAAGGAAGGGGGAAAAAAAGCTGCTTAGCAATGTGTTCAGCCTTAGCTTGATCAGTGAAGAGGCAGAGGGAGCAATGGTTCACTTCACATAGTGTGGCCTTCCAGTATCCAAAGTGGGCTACAAAAAAGCTGGGAAGGGATTTTTAAGGGTGTCAGGTAGTGATAGGACTGGAGGGAATGAAACAAACCTGGAACTGGGAAGATTCAGACTGGATGTTAGGAAGAAATCCTTCCCCATGAGGGTGGTGAGACACTGGCACAGATTGCCCAGGGAGTTGATGGAAGCCTCACCCCTGGAGGTGTTTAAGGCCAGGCTGGATGTGGCTCTGAGCAACCTGATCTAGGGGGAGGTGTCCCTGCCCATGGCAGGGGGGTTGGAACTGGCTGATCCTTGTGGTCCCTTCCAGCCCTGACAATTCTGTGGCTCTGTAATTTTCTGTTCACTGTTTTTTTTTAAGCTGGAAAACCCCAGGAACTCACATTTTAGCTGCTCATTGGTTCCTCCTAACAAACTGGAAGAGTAAGGAAAATGCTGTGGAGAAATCCAGCTTCAGACCTGGGAAAAAAGGTGGTCTCCAGAGGTCCCTTC
>WBNM01000668.1:40073-50245 GCA_013399055.1 Ramphastos sulfuratus | reverse complement strand
ATCTATTATTACTAGATATAATAATAATAACGTGTGTGTGTGTGTATATATATATACACAAATCTGTGGATTTGTAAATTAGTTTGGTACTAATTGTGTCCTTAATAGCTCATCTTTAAAGTGGGGGTAACATTTTCTATCTTCTCTGTATGATATAAGCAGCTTGAGGCAGGGATGTTCTGTGCCTGGTGTGGAGCATGAGGTGCAGTGCTCCTGGACTGTCTTCTGCTGTCACTGGTAATAACAGCAGCTGTAATTAGTAATAACAATCACAGTAACACGTCACTGCTGTGTAGAAAGTGCAGACACATCGGGTCTTCTTTTGCTGCCCTTAATATAAAAATATTTAGATAGATTTGTTTTAGAAGAATGGATTTAAATTTCTCAGTCCAAACAAAGTTGTTCTGAAGTTGTGCAGGAAGAACAGGATGTACTGGACTGCTTTGCAAGCAAGCAGACAAACAAGCAGTCTCTTGCTGGGCTGCCACAAGGCATATTTATTATTTATTCTTCTTCACTGCCCAGTTTATTTTTCAGTACCAAGTAAATGTTTATTCCCGTCTCTGAGCCCAAAATACCTTGGGTTTCAGCCATCCTGGGTATTTATTGTGTTTTGTCTGCCTCATTGTTCTGCAAAGAGGACCATCAGCCCAGCCCACTCACTGCAAGTACTGAATCAAGAGAGTATCAGATTTTTTGCCTTCCAAATGCTTCCTTTTTCTAAGGCAAGGAACAAAGGCAGCCGGCATTCTAAACAGGGAGGCCTGGAGGCCTTTTTCCTAATAAAATGTCCCCTTATATTAAGCAAAAATGAAATGAAGATGATGCATTATCAATTCTCTGATTCACTAGGTCACTCCATTTTTTTTTTTTTTATTACAGTGTCCTGTAATTCCATTTTGGATGCTGAAAATCTGTGACTGGCTTTCTTTTCTCAGTCAGTGTTAATTCTGCTTGGCATCGATGTTTTTTATCTTGGTCTGGGTATCAGTCTGGCTTCTGAAGTCAGCTTGTCTCTAGAAAACAAGTTTGTCAGTTAACTACTGTTGCAAAGCAAGACCTGCACTAGACATTTCAATGGCCCATGAGAAATCTTCAAGTCCCTCTAAGTCATAGCTAAATCTGTCAGTTAGTCAGAGACCACCAGGTTAATGATACTGAGATCAATCCAGTGGTAGTTCAGCCACGAAGGTCCCACTGCAGGGATGCCACCTGGTGTGCAGAATGAAGCTCCCTGTCTGGTGTGTCCAAAGTAAAATGCAAAATTTCCTAATTCTGACATGGATATTTTCAGTGCTTATCCTCTTGCAGGTAGCAATAACTCTGAGACTTGGAAGAAATTGGTTCAAATCTTTGCTTTGCAATGAACATTTTCTGTGACTCCTGTGACTTTTGCAAGCAGGCATTTACCACCATGAGGAAGCCCCTGCATTTGGTCCTAGTGACCTAGCCCTGGATATTGCAGGCTCTGTCTCATTGGCTCCTTCCTGTACTAGTTGGAGATGTCCCTGCCTATGGAGGGGGGTTGGAACTAGATGATCTTTGAGGTCCCTTCCAACCTTACCATTCTATGATTCCTCCTGCATGTCATGTTCAGATGAAAAACCTGATTTGTGTTTGAAGTAAGACAAAGTGGCTGTGGATTAGGTACATGGTTCTACACACTCAGGTGACTTGACCACGGCAGAAATCGGGAGAAAGTGATACAGAATGGAGGAAGAACCATCAAGAGGTCTATTGAACTGTCATGTCACTTAATGTGGGCAGACTTCCCACCTCACATGACATGAGCATCACTAAATTGACTTCTGAGACAAATCCTGCAACTTTGTCTCAGAAATCACAAGAATACTGTGAATATCACTAGTCAAGATTGCAAGGTTTGCTTTCTTCTCTCAGGCAACCAGCACCAGAACAAGAGGACACAGTCTCAGGCTGTGCCAGGGGAAGTTTAGGCTCAAGGTGAGGAGAAAGTTCTTCACCGAGAGAGTCATTCGCTACTGGAATGGGCTGCCCGGGGAGGGGGCGGAGTCACCGTCCCTGGAGGTGTTCAAGGCAGGTTTGGACGTGGCACTTGGTGCCATGGGCTAGTCTTGAGGTCTGTGGTAATGGGGTGGACTTGATGATCTTTGAGGTCTCTTCCAACCTTGCTTGTACTGTGATACTGTGATACTGTGAAGGTACTTCTCTGCAGAAATAACAGGAAGTATTCACATACTTCAATATAGGAGAAAAAATAAAACAACCAAAAAACCCTCCAAAAAACCCAAAACCCAAACCAAAACAAAACCTGGAATGAACAAACTGACTATCTTCCTAAGCAGCAAAACTCAGCCCACAGGCTAGAATATAAATGGAAGAGCTCCACAGCTGGATTGTCAGTGAGCAAAAAGCTTGGCACAGCATCCTGCAGAAGCTTAACAGCTCCCATGTTCATTATGAGTTTACAATAAATGATTACTACTCATCCAGGCCCAGCTGCTTCTTCCATAAATGCTATAGGATTGCACTCACTGGAGCTGCTGGCATGGCAGCCCTTTCTATGCCAAGAGGAGTTCCCCATATAAATAAAGCAGAAATCCAGCATTCACACTGAGAATAGAGCAAGGAAACCTGGCACAGTATTTCATCTTTCCATCAGCCACAGCACGCTGAAACTGTTTCTGTGACTGCAGCTGATTAACTATACTCCAGCAGACAGCATCAAATGAGCCTGTGCAAAAAAAAAAAAAAACCAAAAAACCAAAAAACCTAAAGTGTGTGGGGGGAAAGGTTGATGACCCTTTGGAAGATTGGCTGCAGGTTTCTACAGGAGCTATTCCTCATTTGAGATACAGGTCATACCACAGTTAGAATTACTCTCTGTAAGCAAGACAGAAGATTGCTTTTGGCCATTCTCTGTGACACTTCCCTGCAGCTTCCCAGGTTGCAAGGCCTCAGCTCCTTCAGCCTATAACCTCAGGTTTGCCAGTGTCCTTCTGGAAGGGAAGGTCCTTTTCTGTAGGGCAAACCAAGGCAGGGGTAGGGTAGCTCATGCAGAGTAAGAGGTGTGTAGTCCAGATGTCTACCTATTGTTGTTCTAATTTTAAACTTCCAATACTGTGCTTAGGTACTAGAAGCCCAGCATTTATAGGGCATTTTTCAGCAACAGTTTAATTTAGGGAATTCACTTTGAAGAGCAGCAGAGGATGCAGGGAATGTAAACACTTTCCAAGTCCTCTGAGGAGCAGAAAGACAAGAAAAGAAAAAAGGAGGAATGAGTACATACAGATATGATTATAAAATGAAGATTATATTTTATTTCCTAGCATCTATTGGACAAAGGGACATTGAATGTTTCTCAGCTTAAATGCTTTTTTTCCGAGAGGTCATGGAGAATGGAGAAAGATTTGTTATGGGTTCTTCACACTCTGAGTTTTCTGTCTTAAAGATATGCAGCAGCCATTTGTAGCTTTGTCTGCATCTTTTTAACTTTAAAATAACTGAGTATCTGTGAGAGTAGCAGGAGACCAGTGCTATGAAAAGGGTTAGAGGATACAGCAAATGGGAAAAAGCATCTCTGCAGTTAGAGTTGCTTTGTGAGCCCTTACCTTTTGGTACCTTCCCTGATCTCAGGGCAGATCTTTGCTAATAAGTTCTTCTTAACAAGGGTTGCAGAAAGATATAGATTTCCTAACTGGCTGCCATGGAAACAAGTTGCTCATTAAGCACCCACCCAGCAAAGCCCTGTCCCCTTTTCACATTGTTAGTGCTGAGGATGACGGTCTGTGTGTAGTCAGATTTTCTGTTTGCTTTGGTCAGGTTTGAGAATCTGTTAGGGAATGAAGATAATTTGCCATTGGAGATTACAAAGAGCCACCTTTTCCTTCCTCACCCCCTTTTAGGCAGCATTTGGGCAATTGAAATAATATACCTGTGAGCCCCCTGGAATATTGAGAACAAAAGGGCACTAGGAAAATTGTGAATTGATGTGACAAGACTGAAGGTAAAGTCTGACACTATTGAAACAGACACAAATACTTTTTATAAAAAAAAACAAACATAAAAAACAAAAACAAACAAATGAACAAACAAAACCCCAAAAAAACCAAAACCCAAAAAACCATAAGCCAGCAAAGCTACCAGACACAGGTTAGGAACTCAGTTTGCCATTGGGGAGTTTCCTTAGGGGCTTATGTTTGCTGCTGTCTTAAGATAAATCTCTGTGAAGGCTTTTCAGTGTTAAAGCAAACTGTATAAAAGGTAAACAAAAGCTTGTATTCTTCCACCCTCTGCCTTCAAGTTTGCCTTCCCTAACAACCTTCTTTAGTCTATCATTGTCTATCTTCCTCCATATCTTTACTTCCTTTGAAAAGCTCTTCTTAAGTATCCCAGTTCAAGGTGTTTTCATGGCTGATCTATGAGCTATGTGTTACAGATCCCCACACTATTTCTGAGTGGTGCTTTCATACAGAGGACAAGGATCAGTTCTGGAATTAGTTAGACTGCTTTAAGTTTATAGGTTGCTGCACTGCTCTCCTTTGCATCCGGTAGTTAAGAGTCCTGCCCTTTAACTCACTCTCCTACATTGCTTAGGTCTCAAGAAGCTCACAGGAATTTATTTGTCTTGTTTGCTGCATTTATCCTCCCTTCCTCAGCTGAAGTGGGGCCGCTGCCTCTCTCTTCCATGCAAACACCATGGTAAAAATAAAGGTGCCTAAACACTAGTGTGTGTTGGCACAGTCCCATAGATTTCACGAAAGCTTAAATGATTTATATGGGGCCAAGTAATTCTANGTGAGACACTGGCACAGGTTGCTCAGGGAGGTTGTGGCTGCTCCCTCCCTGGAGGTGTTCAAGGCCAGGTTGGACGAGGCCTTGAGTGACCTGTACTAGTGGGAAGTGTCCCTGCCTATGGCAGGGGGTTGGAACTAGCTGATCTTTGAGGTCCCTTCCAACCTTACCATTCTATGATTCTATGATTCTATGATTCTATGTTTCTATGCTTGCATGCAGAAATATTCATATCCATCTACCTGTTCATGTGTGCATCTATAAGTACAGTATCAGAGGTGTTTGCATGCATTTAAAGTTTCTGGATTGTTATGAATGTTATAAAAGAATAATTAAGTATGTCTAAGGTTTCTCTAAATATTAAATCTAAAGAAGCCTTGTAATATCAGGCCATGTTATAAAGAAAACAAAACAAAAAAAAAATAGGTGATTTGAAAAGAAGTATGGCTGATAATTCTTACTCCTGAGTTACTTCTTTAAGTTTCACTAATGACTATGGAGGGGAGTCAAATATGCATGCCAAATTCTTATTTGTAGGTATGCAACTTTTTCATGTTAAGAGAAAATGAATCTAAATTTCCTGAAACAGATTATCTAGGTCTCAAACAAGGCTGATATGAAATCCACAGATTCTGAAGTTGTTCTCATGTGCTTAAAACTAAGGTAATATCTTCAGCTGTTATGTAGTTACTGCCAAAAATCTCAAAGCAGTCTCTTTTTTCTCTATCAAAAAAATGCCCTTTGGAACTGATGTCATGTCCTGCATAGAATTAATCCAGTCTAGTTTTAGTAAGCCTTTGTATATATATATATTTATGTGATCATACCTGCTTTCTTTGGATATGAGTGAATTGCTTGTGAAATTAATTCCTTGGCAGACTTCACAGTGAAATATAATCTTAAATTGTTTGCTAGACTATAGTGTGATTTTCATCTACCAGAGCCTCAGACAGAGCGATACCATCAGTTACAGAAATGCAACACTGCTATGCTAGAAGAACTACATATTGATCTTACCTATACTCAGCATTCTCCTTCCAAATCTTGAAAGCTCCTAAACAGGCATGTAAGTGAAAATGGTGGCTTTAAGGTATTACAGAAAAATAAAATGGGAAAAAAAAAAAAAACAAAACAAACCAACTCAAAACTTCTCAGATGAATTAGGATAATATTTTTCTGACATTCAGCAGCAGTTTTTGAGAAAGAGGATAAACTGATACTCAAGAATATTGGGTTACTTCCTCAGAAGCTGTTAACACATACAATTGAAAGGTAATGGCTACAAATCCCTGGTTGTGCACATGCTGTATGACTGCCTCATACCTTTTGGAAGGAAAGGTATTAGCAGAATTACATTGACTTTGAGGATGCAGTTTTATTGCTTCTTGTTGTCTACTGTATATGCTATTTTCATCTGCTGAATAGATGGGCAATACAAATAGTTCCACAGAGCAAAAAATTGCATCCAAATAAAATTCATAAACTGAAAACCGAAATCGAACACTGAATTGTACACTAGGTCAGTGGGGTTTTGTTGGGTGGGACTGAAAGTTAAAAACCAAATTGAACCAAAACCCACAGATACACACACAAACTCCCTTCAATTAGGAAAATGAATGACATACATATGGTTTTATAAAGCTTACTTCTACACAGTTGTTCCTGTTGTGTTTGGTTATCTCTAGTGGAGGATAGGGACTTCATCAGCTTTGCCATCTGTGCCATTTAGACAGTCCTGGGTCACACATAAGGAAAAATCCAAAGTTATGCAGAGTTATTTTAATCTTGTGAGATTATCTATGTGCAGACGAGCTTGGTTTATTCTTTGTAGACTCTTTGCAATGCTTCATATAACCTTGCATTTTAAAACAAACTAATCAATTTATTGTTGACATTGTCACCCTCCCTGGGGGTGTTCAAGAAAAGCCTGGATGAGGCACTTAGTGCCATGCTCTAGTTGATGGATAGGGCTGGGTGATAGGTTGGACTGGATGATCTTGGAGGTATATTCCAACCTGGTTGATTCTATGATTCTATGAAAAGGTGGCACAGTTATACAAAGCTTCAGTCATAGTAGTTTGGCAGGAGGAGTTGTTGTTATGGGTCTTTTTGTTTGGTGTTTGGGTTTGGGGTTTTTTTTTTGTTGTTATTGTTTGGGTTTGGTTTGGTTTTGGTGTTGTGGGTTTTTGTTTTGTTTTGTTGTTTTGTTTTGGTTTTTTGTTATTCAGTTTTGGGTTTTTTTAAGCATTCCAGTTTAAAAAAGACTTTTCCAGTTCCAGATTAAAGTTATATTAAAAAAATTAAGTGGCATTGTCCCCACTTAATCCAGATAGAGTTCTGAGCACCATTGAGATGGCTAACCATGTGAAAAATAAAGAGAAAGATATCTCATGGGGAGATGGTACAGGTAGTAAAAAAGTAGGTGTACTATGACAGTAAGTAGAGGAGCTTTTATTTTTTACAATATGAAAACGATTGCAGAAGTAATAGAAACAGGAACAAACTACAAAGTAGTCTGTAGTATTGTTTTCATATTGTAAAAATGTTTAAGTGTGTAAAAAAGTAGATGTAGTCAAAGAAGAGAAAAAAAAATCAACTGAGACAAAGAGTTGCAAAAATCTTGCTCAGATAGCAGGAACTGGGAAGGAGCAGTTTCCCACAGCATTAGTGGTGATTTCTGTGTTCTGGATTTGCTGTGTACAGAGCAAGGAAGAGCAACAGAGCATGAGCACCAAAGAAGACATAGAACTGACAAGGTGATTGTGAATCCTGGTTTGCAGTGTGAGCCTGAGTCTGCCTGATGCTCGGCCCTGGCTGGTCCAAGCTAATGCCAGCTGCTGGTATGGAAACTGTCCACAGCTTGAGGGCTGGGCAAGTTCTGGCAATTGCTGGGGTATGCTCCTGGAAAGAGGTGCCAGTGGTTTGGCTTATGCATATTTCACCACTCACCCTCAGCCTTTAGAGCATCACAGGGCTGTATCAGGAATCACTGCAGGCTGGGTTTAACCCACAGTCTGGGCCACTGAAGTCCAAAACATTTATTTTTCACTGAGCTCCTGCTAGAGTGCAGCATAATCAATAATGTTTGCTAGAGAAGATCCAAGGAGGTTAGAGCACATTGCCAGGCAATACCAAGTTGTCTTAGCAGTGCTATCTGGTAGTGAACTTGGGAAAACAGCTGATGAAATATTTCAGTTTACTCAATGTGAATGTCATGCAGGTGAAGACTAAACACTCACCAAGTGGTAAATCTTCTAGAGTCAGGTGTCTGTTTTTATGATCTCTAAATAATTTGTGGGGTTTTTTGTGTGTTTTGTTGGTTTTGTGGTTTGGGGTTTTGTTTTTTTTTTATTGGTTTGGTTTTTGTTTTGTTTTATTCATGTTTTATTTTCCCTTTGTACCTTATTTTCCCACCTCTTGCAGAAATACACAGAATGTAACTCCTAGTTACTCAATTTTTCTGCCTTTCCAAAACAGGCAGGAAGTGCATCACTTTTTCTGTTTCCAGGGTATGCTCCTGTTCACATCTCTCCAGACATTAGATACAACTGGGAATAAATCATCTGAAAAAAAAAAAAAAACCAAACCACCATGATGTCTTTGGAACAAAAACTAGCACTTCATGTGTACCTTCCTAGCTTGTTGTGAAATCTTGAACTGCAATAGGCTGGAAACCATATTTTGATCCTCTACAGCTTTGCTGACAGATAATTATTTTAATATAGTATAGAAGTACACCAAATTTCAGAATCTCTGACCTGAAATTTCACCAATCTGCCTGAAGCTACCTGGTAGTTCCATTTTAGAAGCTAGATGGAAATAACCAAAAAAATTTGACCTTGCCATTGTGAAAAGCCTATAGATTTGTGAGTGTGCAAATACAAATTAATGTACATACATAAATTTTTGATTTTTCTTTAAAATCTCAGTTACATATGGTACTAACAGTGATTAAAAGTTTCAGCAAGGAGTCTAAGTTTACCCAAACCAATTCAGGACTGTTTTAAACTTGAGCTTTTCTGGTTTTTTACTATGGAGTTATTCATAGGTGATAGTCTCTTGGATAAGCAAATCCAAACTATTGTTTTAAATTAACTCGAAATTAATAAACTGAAGGCCCCAAAAGTGAATTAAAAGGATCAAGGGATTGAGAACAATGAAATGAGGAGAAGACAGAGCATGATTAAAGAACAAAGAACAGATAAGTAAAAGAACAACATTTTAGTGATTTTTTTTTTATACAAAGCTCAGAGAAATCTCTGTCTTCTGGCTTAAGGTTAAAATCAATTTATCTATATTTGAATACCTCTCACAGCATCAACAGGAGCCAGAAGCATAAGGAATCTAGGAGCACTTGAACAATAACCAGCAGTGGCCTTGCTAACACAGCCAGCCAGGCAGTTCAGCACATGTTCTGACCATCACAGCAAGCCCTGGGAGAAACTCAAGTCAACAGAGGGAACAAACCATGTGTGAATTTGCTTTGTGCAGAGCTGCATCTTTCCCCATCTGAATTGTGTAGTGCCTCAAGAAAATTGGTGCACTGCCACAAAAATCAAATGAGGTCACCCCAAGGTGTCTGGCAGAGGCCAAAGACAGACTTGCAAATAAGCAAATAAAGAAGTAATATACTTAAGGAAGTATACTTGAAGGACATGGAAATGTTGGAGTGGGTCCAGAGGAGGCCATGAAGATGATCAGAGGACTGCAGCAGCTCTGCTATGAGGACAGGCTGAGAGAGTTGGGGCTCTGCAGCCTGGAGAAGAGAAGGCTTCCAGGAGACCTTATAGTAGCCTTCCAGTATCTGAAGGGGGCTTACAGGAAGGCTGGGGAGGGATTATTGACAAGGTCTTGCAATGACAGGACAAGGGGCAGTGGGTTTAAACTGGTAAAGGGGAGATTGAAACTGGATGTTAGGAAGTTCTTTCCAGTGAGAGTGGTGAGACACTGGCACAGGTTGCCCAGGGAGGTTGTGGCTGCTCCCTCCCTGGAGATGTTCAAGGCCAGGCTGGACGAGGCCTTGAGTGACCTGTACTAGTGGGAGGTGTCCCTGCCTATGGTAGGGGGTTGGAACTAGCTGATCCTTGAGGTCCCTTCCAACCTTACCATTCTATGATTCTATAATAAAAACATATTTGAAGAATTCCAGTGTTACTATCATGGGTTTCATAACCAAGGGATGTGAACAGGCACAGCTCTGTTAATTTCTGTTAATTAATTTTGAAAGTTTGACCAAACATCTTGAAGGGTCATTGAAGTCGAAATAGCATTAGCTGAGCCTTGGTGATATAATTCCTGATTTAATAAGGCACTTTGCACATCTGACTGTAATGTGGCAAACACAGGGAAATGCACCCTGATTTTTTTCTTTCCCACCCCCACCCCTTTTTTTTTTTTTT
>WBNM01000668.1:20879-40057 GCA_013399055.1 Ramphastos sulfuratus | reverse complement strand
TTTTTTTTGTTTGGGTTTTTTATTTGTTTGTAACAGTCTGGTGGTTGAAAATTTCATTAAAGCCTCTAAGAATCAGATGCATTCAGAGATATATACAAGTCGGTTTCTTTGCGTAGCTTAGTAGTTTGGGCTCAGTAAAGACATAGGAAACCTCCAGAAGGAAATCTGTCCCATCTTAGAAAATGCATTTAAGATGATGAAGTCAGCTGAGATAAAACCTTCACTCAGAGGAGAACATGTAGGGACATGATTTTATCCTATTGACAGCAATAGGGCTTAAGCGTGTGTTGAAAATTAAGCATAAGCTCATTGAAAAAAAGATACTTTCCAGGATTATGGACTTTGATGACTGAATAGCTACCTGTTTAGGTAACAGAAAGTAGACTCCTGACATAGAGTTTATTAAAAACATCTTTAAAAGATTTAAATGTGTTTTGAAGAAAAAATCCCAGCTGTACCTTCTTACACAAGAGGGAAAGGAGTGTTTTATTCATCAGAAAAAAAAAAAAAAATAACCTCACTTCTAAAAGAGTTCTTAGCTTGATTAATTTTTTAAAGTATTGTTCTATTAAAACAAAGGTATGTAATCATATTCAAGAAGATTAGGACATTAAGTTAAAACTTATTTTTGGTGAAGTAAAACATTAGTATCTTATAGTCATTAAAAACACCACCAAATGAAAATCAGCTGTGGCAATGCAAAACAGCTTTCTCTGGAAGCACACAAATAGTGAGTAAAAAAAAAAGGAGTTTATCTGTTAACCCCAGTGAAAATATCTGTCCCACTGGCCTGTAAAATGTATTTCCTGGAAATGTATGTACTTATTTCATGCTTGGAAAGATACACAAGAATCTCATAAAAGTACTATAAATGGATAAATAACCAAAGAGGTGTTGTGATGGGAAGTCTGCAGATAGATGATTAACCAAGCAAGGTATTTGCTTGCATAGCAAGGGGAAGACTACTAAGGATTTTCTCAAAGTGTATATTGATAAATGGAACTCATGAATGGATGGAAAAGGAGCTTGTGAAGAGGAAAAATCATTGGCAGTAACTGAACAAGAAGTGTTATTCCTGATGATGCACTACCAAAGAGCAGTGTGGGAAATTGTACTCCCACACACAGCTAATTTCTGAGACTCAAAAAGGAGAGAGAAAGAAAAATCAAGATAGCTAGACAAAAGAAATAGATCTGATGATCTTTTACAGTAACTTCCTCTACTAAGAAGTTGCTTCATTGTGCTGGTTTGAGGCTAATTGGAATATTTTAATGAGAGAATCATAGAATCATAGAATGGTAAGGTTGGAAGGGACCTCGAGGATCATGTAGTTCCAACACCCTGCCATAGGCAGGGAAACCTCCCACTTGTACAGGTTACTCAAGGCCCCATCCAACCTGGCCTTGAACACCTCCAGGGACGGAGCAGCCACAACCTCCCTGGGCAACCTGCGTCAGTGTCTCACCACCCTCACTGCAAAGAACTTCCTCCTAACATCCAGTCTAAATCTCCCCTCTGCCAGTTTAAACCCATTGCCCCTTGTCCTGGCATTGCAAGATCTTGTAATTAGAATATAGGCTGTGAAAAGGAAACAATGGTGATGTCTGCTTCACTCATAGGCTTGCTAGGTGTATAAAAGCAAGGACACAAATGTAGATAAGACAGAGTGTCTCTATCTGTCAGAGTTCAGTGTCTGTGTTTTCTCCCTGGGCTTCTGCTGTAACCCAGCTAATCATTCTTCTTTCCAACCGCCCTCACTGATCCTTCTAGCTCACCTTGTACATAAGGCAGACCCTGGGTTAAGGTAGAGGGGTGGAAAGAAGGTGGAAGCGTGGTTGGGAGCCCCTCCTGGGGACTCTGGTTTCTGAGAGGGGGATTGTGTTTGTGTATGACCTTTAACTTGTATATTTCTGTAAATATTCCTGTATATTATGTAAATATATGCTTGTATATTGTGCTAAGCTGTGAATATAGAGCTTCATTCCTTAACTTCCAGCTGGCTGAGTCTAGCCTGGGTGAATTGATTGGGGGGTGGGGTGTGTGTGTGCAGGTAACTCCCAAACCATCACACCCATGATTCATTACATAAAAGGTTTTTGTGTAGAGATGATGCATAATATAATCGGTTTGGAACCATAAACATAGAACTTCCTTACATTATAGAAAATCACTGCTTGGTGCTGCCAGGCTCTCCTTTGCTTGCCGTGATCATCGCAGATGTGACTAATCTGTTCAGTACCAGTTCAAAGAGTAGAATATTTGGAAAGGTTATGAGGCTCTTTTCCTTAACAGCTGAAACCAGGTATCGTCCTTTGAAGTGCAGAAACGTACCTGTCAGTGTCCTCAGGGTGGGGCTGGGAATTGAGCAGTGTTTGACAATGGCATATCAAAAAACAGAATCACAAAGTCCATGACATTCTTCTTGTAAATGTAGTTCTTGTTTAGACTTTTAATACCAGACCTTTAGAGTCAAATAAGTTCAGGAGAGAAGGCAAAGTCCATATCTCACCTGTCCACTTCAGCACCAAAGATTGCTACCGTGACAAAGAGAAGGCATTTTTACTCCTCTAGTTCCTGAGGGCATTCACAGTCAAGGAACATTAAGCTAGCCCTCGTGAAGCTCATATACCTTATTTGATTTCTAAAAAGCTTTAAAAGCATAACTCACCATAATCAAAAGTTTACAAGTGACTATAATCACTTCTGCACTACTCACGAAGAAAACTGATGATGTGAGTGTAGTGATGATTGAGGTCTGCTCTGAAAATCTGTGTTAAATTTTAAACATAGACCAGAGACCTGATATGCATTTAAAATGGCACCAATCTGATGACACATCAGTTGTCTTTAACTTCCACTGGATTTAAAGCTGGCATAGAGAAACTCAAAATTCTGTTTCCAAACACATTTTGCCATCTCTGGAAGGCCCTTTCACTGAACTAACTTACTCTGAAAGTTGAATAGATCTACATTCATCATGATTTGGTCAAAGAAGAGAAGATACTCCAATATATTTGGGGAAAAAATGCAATTAACAACAGAAATAAAATTTAATAATACTGGTTAAAAACTGTCACTCATAGATTACATCCCAGGGATACTTAGAACTGATTTTTAGGCTAGGATTTAAACATGCCAGCTTTGCCCTGTTTGTTTTGGTATAACTATAGCAGTTTACTATGCTAAAAAAGTGCTGTGCTGGTTGCAATATGATTTCTTCCTTTGAGCTTTTAGGCTCTTTCTGTAGAAGAATAACAAATATATCTACAGTCTATGTAGGACATTTGAGGTGTCCTTGATCCAGATAACCAAAGCAAAAAGGCCATAAAAATGCAGCTGCCATCCAGGTACATCGAAGCTCCACACAGGCAATGTGAGAGCAGTTTTATGAGAATACTTTCTCTTCTAGAAAATTCAGGAATACCCTGTCTGTAATGTACAACCTTATGATACAGAGAAGTGGCTCAGTTAAATTCAGAATGCTATTACAGATTCACAAGGTACAAACAGAAATTTAGCCAGCTGAAAAGATCAATGAGCTTGAAAGCCAAAACTCCCATTCAAGCAGCCTGGGACATTAGGTATTTTATTATTGCTCTGTGCCAGTAGAATGTTGTATGTTGCATTTGTTGTAGGTCAGGTCTGTTAGATGCAAACTGTAGGTAGATCTCCATGTACATTGCAAGCATATACAGACTTTTTTTCCCACAGTCCTAGACTTTGCAAGCATGAGAAGCTCTCTTACAGTTACCGTTCAAAATTAACATTCAGCCTTGTTGTAATTTCAAATATTGTGATTTGACTAGGCTTGTGGATTAGAGCTCTAATATTAGAAGGCAGGAAGGAAAAAAAAGGTAGAATCCTTTTTTCTCCCTTGCTGGAGGAGTTTACTGCATCCATGATATTATTTCCCTATGATACATCATTCTTTGGTTTTACCACTTCTCTCTGTCTTCATTTGTATGGTTATATTGACCATGTCATTAATCTCTCAGATTTTTCACAAGGACTACATCCCTGTTTCCACTATAGAATCATAGAATCATAAGGTTGGAAGGGACCTCAAAGGTCATCTAGTTCTAACCCCCTGCCATAGGCAGGGACACACTATAGTACAACATCTGCTTATTGTAATTGTGTAGATTCTTTATATGCCAGACACTTCCAACTGCCTTTTCTAAATGATTGTGTAGTTTCTCCTTATTTTGTTACAAAGTATGTTGTGGGACATGTCTGACATCACATCACATACTGGGAATTTTACAGTGGGAGTGACCACTGGGATTCAGTAGCACAAAAGATGTGACAATGAGAATATGAATATACAATACAGGATAATTGTTCCCAAGGTAACTGTAAATCTGGGCCAGGGAATGGTTTTGAAAGGTACTACTGCCAGCTGTAGAAGCACCCCTGAATTTATGAAGAAAATGTAGCACTTGCTCTTCAGCACACTTCAAGAAATAGGAGAGCAAGCACACTTAAACAGAAGTGCAGTTCAGAAACCCATGTTAAAAGATAAATGCCTAATGTCTTTAAACAGGCATGGCTGTATGCATTTGAATATAAATCCTTCCCTTAGGATCTCATGAGCAAGTACAACGTACAAGGAATTTTGAATTTGCTATTGAAAATTTGGATGGGGTAACCTGAACCATATACATCCCTGCTTGTCCCAGGAGAAAACTGAAATTTGGGTCAGGATATCTGGACTTTGGTCTCTCTAATGGTCTTCAATCTACTTAATTCCACTAGCTTTAATAAACATTGCTCAGTTCATAACAGCAGTATGAGGAAATTGACAGATTAAGTCTTGAATTGATACAATGGACCACATAGATTTGCCACGCTTTTTTCTCCTTCCTTTTTACTGCTGAATGCCAAACTCAAGTCTGAGGCAGTCATGCATATATAGTGTGGGCTGTGTGATGCGGGATGCAGAGCCCTGAAGCATGAAAAAGTTGATTGGAGTGAAAACTATGATCGTCACACTTTGATCTGAACATCCTAGTAGGGCTTCACAGAAATATGGTCACGTGCAGAAGGTCAAGAGTGGCTAATAATAGGACAGACTAAATGATGGCTCTTAAACAACTGCCGTTGTGTTTCAGAGAGTGATGCTCCAGATGTGTCGGCAGTGGCAGACACAAAAAGTATATATTTGTGATGATTTGGGAGTTACCCCCTCCTCCACACTATGAAAAATCACCCAGACTAGATTCAGCCAGCTGAAAGTTAAGGACTGAAGCTATATTTGCAGCAATGTACAAGCAGATATATACACAACAGACATGAATATTTACAGAAAGATACAAGTTAAAGGTAACACAGAAACACAATCCCCCACCCAGAAATCAGAGTCCCCAGGAGGGGCTCCCAACCACCCTTCCACCTTCTTTCCACCCCTCTACGTTACCCCAGGGTTTACCTTATGTGCAAGGTGATTTTTGGAGGATTGGCAAGAGGGATTAGAAGCAGAATGATTAGTTGGGTTACACAGCAGAAAGGAGAAGACGCAGTAGCTCCCAGAAAAGGACGAGAGTCTCTCTCTTATCTATAGTTGTGTCCTTGTTTTTATACATATCAGCAAGCCTATGAGTAAAGTAGACCTCACCATTGCTTCCTTTTCACAGCCTAGAATCTATTTTTTCTCATTTAAATATTCCAGTTAGCCTCAAACCAGCACAATATTCAATAACAGGAATTTAATACTGCAGCAAGTGAAGACAGATGAATAAAAGCCAACAGAGCCAAATGTCAAAAGCCATACCCGGTCTCAAAAACCTCACTTCGGTTATTCAGGGGATCCATCTAGTAGACATTATAAACTAAATCCTCATCTCATTTAAATCAACAAAAGTGTCCTCTGTAAAAATGGAAACATCATGAGCATAATCTGAGCGAAAGACTAAAACTATCTGAATCCTGGATCAAGTTTATATGACATTTAGCATGAGCATTTTCTAATCACTCCAAACTTTGTTTCAATTAATTTCAGATTTCCTCAGACAACTTGTTCTGGTGGTTATGTGCGGAAGCTCCTGGACAAAGCTATACACAGACCAGTATGATCTAAGCAATGCCCATTTATTAAATATGAGTATACAGTTATATATTTTCCAACAGACTATGCAGGTTGGTTCATTGTTAAGCAATTGGTCCAAATCATTAAGGCACAAGCTGTGTGCAGTTCTGGAGCCCCCAGTACAGGAAGGACATTGAACTGTTGGAGTGGGTCCAAAGCAGGCCACAAAGATGATCAGAGGGCTGGAGCAGCTCTGCTATGAGGACAGGCTACAAGAGTTGGAGCTCTGCAGCCTGGAGAAGAGAAGGCTTCCAGGAGACCTTATAGTAGCCTTCCAGTATCTGAAGGGGGCCTCCAGGAAGACTGGGGAGGGATTATTGACAAGGTCTTGCAATGACAGGACAAGGGGCAATGGGTTTAAACTGGCAGACGGGAGATTGAAAGTGGATGTTAGGAGGAAGTTCTTTCCAGTGAGGGTGTTGAGACACTGGTACAGGTTGCTGAGGAAGGTTGTGGCTGCTCCCTCCCTGGAGGTGTTTGAGGCCATGTTGGACGAGGCCTTGAGTGACCTGTACTAGTGGGAGGTGTCCCTGCCTATGGCAGCGAGTTGGATCTAGATGATCTTTGATGTCCCTTCCAACCTTACCCTTCTATGATCTATGATTCTATAAGCTCTGTGGCATTAAGCAATCTGTTCAAATCATTAAGGCACAAGCTCTGTGACATTAAACAATTGGTTAGACTTATCTATTCAAATGCTTCGCATGTGAGTCTTTGTTTCTGCCTTGATCATCCTGTTGTTGACCATTTCTCCAGGCTACTGCAGCCTGATGTCTTTGTCCTTTAGATGAACCTTCATGCAGGCTGTGAAACTTTTCAGTTCACAATTAGTAGTTAACACAGGTTGGATTGCTCACATGTCCATTTAATGCAAGGTATTCCCCTACACTTACGTCCACTTAAAACATAATATATTAAAATACAGTAAATTTTGGATCTATGGGTAAAAAAAATATCTGTGACTATGTGATGGCAAACTTGTTTTTCTTATTGGCATGTTAACCCCAAAGCAACCAATCTGTTTTAACAAATGCAGAGCTAAAAATCTGAAAACAATCAGCACCTTTTGTTTGACGGGAACGAATGAAATGTCAGGCCAAAGGATTATCTCTTTCCACAAATTCATAAGCAACTGAAAAGAAAGGTTTCTAATGAAAGCGCTTCTTCAACCAGAACAAGCACACTGCGACAGTAAAGCTATCACAATGCGACAGAACATTCCGGTGGGAAACAGACTCACATCAAGAAATCTTATTATTCCTGTGACTACGCTGCAACATGAGTAATTCTAATGAGCGCAATGGCAACTGCCTCCCTACAATCACTCTACAGGCGCTCTTCTCATGCAAAGAGCCTGCAGTGTGAGTGCAGCCCAGACAGCCAACTGAGTCCTGGGCTGCATCAAGAGCAGTGTGGGCAGCAGGGCAAAGGAGGTGTTTCTGCCCCTTTACTCTGCTCTCGCCAGACCCCATCTGGAGTACTATGTGCAGTTCTGGAGCCGCCAGCACAGGAAGGACGTGGAACTGTTGGAGCAGGTTCAGAGGAGGGCCACAAAGATGCTCAGAGGGCTGGAGCAGCTCTGCTATGAGGACAGGCTACAAGAGTTGGAGCTCTGCAGCCTGGAGAAGAGAAGGCTTCCAGGACACCTTATAGTAGCCTTCCAGTATCTCAAGGGGGCTACAGGAAGGCTGGGGAGGGATTATTTACAAGGTCTGGCAATGACAGGACAAGGGGCAATGAGTTTAAACTGGAAGAGGGGAGATTGAAAGTTAATGTTAGGAGGAAGTTCTTTCCGGTGAGGGTGTTGAGACACTGGCACAGGTTGCCCAGGGAGGTTGTGGCTGCTCCCTCCCTGGAGGTGTTTAAGGCCAGGTTGGATTAGGCCTTGAGTGACCTGTTCTAGTGGGAGGTGTCCCTGCCTATGGCAGGGGGTTGTGACTGTATGATCTTTGAGGTCCCTTCCAACTGTATCATTCTATGATTCTATGAAGTACAGTGGGCTCTAAGCTTTGCCAGACTTCTTTGGGCCAGGAAAATATTTAAGAGGAAGAGTTCTCTGAAATTTCTTCCCTCTCGTGTTACTACCACACCAGATGTGTTCTGCCACATTGCTCCAGCCATTCCATTAGGTGTTGATGTGAAATAAAACATTAACATTGCCTTCATTTCTATACAACACATTTTGAGTGTTGTACAAAGGGTGTTGCTTTCTGCTGTTCTCTGTATCCTTGGATGCAGCTAGTGGCTCCAGTTTCCCATTTAGCAGTGTTCCATCTAGTTCCACCAAAGTCAATGGTTAGGCTTGATGCTTTCAGTCCTAAAGTATCCAAATGTGTCTTTCTGGGTCAGTCCAGTAGATGAAAGTTTCTGGTCATTTTTAACACAATAGAATCTGTGTAGACAGTGCCCAGGACACACAGGTATTCCCAGGGACCCTTTGGCTGCATCTTTCAGACAAGGAAGTTTCACAAAATGTCAATCTCATAAAACTGTAGTAGTTATAACCTATTACTACATTATGTTTTATAAGTTATTGTTGCGGTTTAATGAGGAGATAGATTGCTCTATGGCTCCAAATGGAGCAAAAGTGTAATGCTTGCACACAATGCACTGGAGGATTGGAAAGTTTAAATGAAACAGCAATTCTCAAACTACAGTGTTACAGCTCTACATAGTGGTGAGCATAGCAAAGCATATAAAATACACAAATTCATATTCAGCCTTGGCCCAGTCCTGCAACCTAGGCCTACAATAATCTCATTAAGCCAAAGCTTCACACAAAATGCAAAATCGCAGGCCCATATGCCTCCCTCACTACCAGGCCAAAAGCGTTTTTGTGGCACAGCACAAAATTCATCTTGGGAGCTCCAGGTCTGATTAAGCCGCTCCAGGTCTGATTAAGCCACTCCAGGCCTAGTTGGCAGCATTGCCAAGGCTGGCCAGGCCTCGTCTTCCCCATCAAGGCGATAAGAACCTGATCATCCTTCTGGGGAAGAAAGGGAAAAAAGGGAAGAATCATGTTGCATGACTTTGAATGGTTTTGAATTCCTCTCTAGGTTAAAGTTCAAAGAGTGTTCAGTGAAACTTGTCCCCAAGTTACTTGAAAGCTATCTCCATAACTGGGGAACTGACATTCCAAATACACAGGAGATTCCTACTTAAAAGTAACCCACAAAACAAAACAATAAAAACCCCACAAACAAACAACCAAACAACAACCCCTGTAAACAAAAAGAAGGAAAAAAAGAGAGCTGAGCAGACTTTTCGAGGGTGATAGTTCAGAATTCTTCACAATCTGCGCTGCCATTTGCTTCCTTAAGCACACCTGTCTTTCAGCTTGTGTCTGAGACAGTTAATATCTGACCTTTATTTGCACCAAATACATTGCCACATTTTGTCTCTTCCTCTCAAGCATTATTTTATTTTACTAGAGAATTCAAGGCGTCACAGGATACAGCCTGCCTCCAACTCCTAGATGTAACTGAATGCTACCCTCATGTCCACTACACGCAAAACCAGGTTGTGAGTTGCTTTTTCTTGCACCTCTTATAAGCACCATATACATCCAATACAACATCTTAGAAAGTGAAACATGTTGATAGTCTGGAAACATCACTCCAATAACAATGTCAACTTCAGAGAAAACAAAAACAAAACAACAGAAGTGGTAGACAGAAATCATGAGGAGAAACCAGATTTCCTGCCCCACAAAATGGGAGCTGAGAAAGGAAATAAAGGCTTCTTTTTCTTTAAAGGAAAGGTCAAGATCATCTTATTTCAGTTACAGGACTCATCCTTTCTTGAGCAGCTGTCCTGAAGTAAAATGAATAGAAAACTAAGCCAAGCAGAAGCTTCTTGGCTTGTAATCAGTAGCTACAATTGAAACTATCCATAAGTGGCTCTAGAATACCTGCCACCACTTCAGCTGTCTCAAAGCACGTGGAGCAGGACAGTCTTGAGTGCTGCTGTGGTTTTGGAGGATTAATTCTTCTCAAATCATCAGCACAGAAAGACAAAACTACAAAATTGTTGTTTCAACTTGAAAAATCCTCCATGCTCCACAGAGATTCTGCATTGGCTCTGCTAGCAGGGCTGATGCCTGTTCAGAAGGAAGTTAAGTTAAACAAAGTGACTGAGCTGAGAGATTGTGTAACCTACATAGTTCCAGGTAATAAAAACAGGAAAAAAATGGCTGTATAAGTGCATTTCATACACTGTGTAAGTATTCCCATGCACTTCATAAAATAATGAGTTTGATGCTTGAATAGTCCAGTGGCTCTCAAGGCAATACGTTGGTTGGTTTATCTTCCACTCTTTTTTTAAAACTTTTCATGGGATCTTTAATTTCCACGTGGGTGATCAAACAAATCCTTAACTTAAAGTGGCCTCTGAACAATTTGGTTTTTTTACAGTGCAGCAGCTACCCCTACCACCACCAGCACTGCACTGCACTACCAGGACTAGGCAAAAACATCTTCATCTGAATCCCAGTATCAACCAGCAGTAAGAGCAACTGAGCAATGGTAACACTAAAAACCACACGGTGTACTGACCTGGTGCTATTCTGGTTTCACTCCATTATGCTGGCACTGACAAAAACTCTTGCTCTTTGCAAATTTCAGTTCAAAAAGAATTCCAGATTAAAACATTTATTCTCAATATTGTTATTACCAAATTGTTGCTCAGAAGAGCATCATAGCCTCTTTCAGGAGCTCTTCCTCAATAGTCAACACAATCTTTCAACTAATTTTACATCTAGAAATTCCTGGATCTACTCTATCCAAGACCTGTTAATAGTTTTGGTTATATCTATTAATCAGTTTACTGCATAAAAGAGGTAATTTGGAATCCCAGTAATGGGAAAGAGGTTCTGATTTGACTAGGAGGGCTAAAAAAGTATTTTTACTGTATCTCCGCATGTCTACTCAGAGAATCAAAATATTTTGTCATACACTACTCTGAATTAGATTTTGAGTAATCTTCTTAACTACACAGCTCAGAGGATCCATGAAAAAAAATGACACGTTTCACAGTTTTGGGGGATTTTGCTCAGAAGAAGCAACGGAAGAATTTGGAACAGCTTTTCAGAAGTAATTAAGCAATACATGGAAAAGTAAACATTTAAACATCCTTAGAATTTGCCTCATATGCTGCTGACAAACTTTTTTTCTCTTTTGCATTATATATCAGCGTTTTCCTGTTGCTGGAACAACACTAGGTCTCATCAATAAAGTGGCATGACAAGAGAGGCTCACACCTGAAGTCAGCCTTTCTCTACCTCTTCAGTTGTTTGTACACAAGTTACACAAGGATCTGTGATTCACTTCAACAAGGTATAATCCTCATGCTAACAGCAAAGCCAACACAAGTGCTAATGTTACCTGTCTCCAAATTTCTCTACGCTCTCCTCCTAAAGCCACTTTGCCTATTTCTTTTTTGGTCAAAGATGGTGACTCTTCCATTTCTCATAGATATCTTTTAGTACTGCATACTTCATATGACATTATCATAAGGTTTTCCTAAGGTTACATCTTAACTTAATTTTCTATGCATCATCCAGAGGTCAAGATAGCTGTAGATGGTGAAATATGATCAGAGAAAAGGATTTCTTGAAAAACACTGAATGCCTTTCAGGACAATTAAGAAGTAAATAAGAAGAGTGATGAAGAATGACAGTTGTAGTAATAACAGTAATAATGTGTCACAAAGAAATATAAAAGCCAATCTTGACTGAAGATGAATTTGTGTGATGGACAGATAGATATTTTACCATTTTGTATTCATTTATTCTCTTTCAAACTTGCTTTTGGAACTAAAGAGAGGCAATAAACACATAGCCTACGTGACAACAGAGGTTAGAATCACACTTTGAACCAACTAGCTGTGAAAACCAATATAAGTATCAAAAGAAACTGGTGAAAACTGAAATTATTACCCCCCCTTTCCCTTTTTGGGAGCTATTGTCTATCTGCTGCAACAGGATCCTGGTAAGTGGAATTTTGCATTTTTCCCAACTCTATCAATTATATATTTTGGTAAACTCTGTAGGGCCTGGTATGCAGTGTGGACAGATTCAGAGCAGAATTCCCAGTCCTCTTTCCAAGATCTACTAATTGTTGAAATCATCTGAGTTAGCCATGAGGAGAGGAAGCATAAATTCTTTAAGATATTTATCCATTACACTTTGTCCCTTCAATCAATTAGAATAGCAATGTTATTTAGACTGATCATTCCCATATATCCAGTGCCTGAAACTGAACAGGGTGATCTAAATGAGGTTTTATAAGCACTAAAAGGAAGAACACTTCAGATAGCTTTTAGAAGATATTTTTTTCAAACATGTTTTTATACAGTGCTTAGCCTTTTTGCATCATTGTTAACTGGTGTTAAGGTTGTGTTCCTCTTCATATTCCAGGTTAATGAAGTAGTATTTTCCAGCCACTCATTGCCCACTCCTCACTTTGACAGACAATTACTTGTAATTGAGGATGGTTGTATCTGTCCCTAACGAATACCATCGTTTTTCTCTAATTGGGAAGAAATATTCTGAATGTTGTGCCTGTTCTCTGCTTATATGCCTGTCTAATTTGCCATCCCTCTACAGTTCATAAGCTCTATGCCATCATTTTACATGTGGATAAAAATAGGGATCAGTATTAGGCTTCAGATGGATTTCTACAGAAAGTTGTTTTGTAATTACTCTGCAAATGTAGCTATTTGTGAACTTTCAAACTTCCTTGCAGTCTTGACTGTCTGCTTGAATTTCTTACCAGTCTCAAAAATCTGATTTGCTTCTCCTTTAAACAAAACTGTACCTTGTCTTAGTAAGTGATAGTTCATTTTCTCTGTAACACTTGCTCTTGACAAGTGTGGGACAGCCTTTTCTTAAAACCTAAATGCTATGAATCAAATGATACATTGACCCAAGTGATGTCTCCAAGGTCAAAGAGGCAGTCACTGTCACCACTGGGGTCAAATTTAGGAAAACCCAGATGCTCACAGACCACAGCTCTCCCAAAGTCCTGATTAAAGTGGAAGTTTTCAGTTCTGCTGTCAGGCAGTGCTAGGCTGAACACTGACTGCATAATGAGCAAAGTGAAAAGAACAGATTTAGTGAGTCAGAACGTTCAGTCCAGTGCTGAAGGATTAAACTCCAAACTACTTTTTTTTTTTTTTTCATTTGTTTAGATTTGGTTTGGTTTTATTTATGGGGGTTTTGTTTGTTGGTGGTTTTGTTTGTTTGTGTTTTTGTTTTGTTGGTTTTCTGGGGTTTTATTGTTTGGTTTGGTTTTTTGCTTTGCATTCCTGCAGGATCAAGGTTTAGAAGTGACCAGTAAAAGCTTGTGTAACTCAAATGATAAATCCAGAGAGAACTTTTACAGGAAACCATTTGAAGACAGGCCTGAAATGAGAATTCTGTAAGTCAAGAACAAATGTCATGAAAACATCAGGACATATTGATTGTGCAACTGTTGAGAACATTAAAATTGGGGAGGAATAAATGAAGCATCATAACCCTTTCCCTAGAGGGTGCGGTAGTGACAGTTTCTGTCTAGACACCTTGAGAACAACTTTGGTGCCCAGACACAGGCCTCTTATGCCACCTTAGACACTGCATGTGTCTGAGATATTCACAAAGCTGACAGACATGACACAAAACCTATGCAAAAGTGTCCTTTCTAGAGTGGTAGTTGAAGAGCAGAGATCTTGCCCAAGCACCTAGATCGCGTTGTTTGCTTCAGAAGTGATTATAAGCTGAATCATGAAAAGATATGGCTGCTTGGTTCTGATTAATGCTGAAAAATGTGAGACTGCTTACTCAAACCCTGTGAATAAGCAAACCTCAGTAAAAGGTTTGAAGAAAACAGGGTAGTTATGACATTTTACTTAAACTAACTTTTAAATTTATTGCCTTTCCAGATAGAAGTAAAAATCTTTGCATTCCTTCATTGAGTATCACAAACATGAAAGGAAACAACCAGTAACAAAAGTTCAAAGAAGGACTAATCTTAACATATGCACACATAAGTGTTTTTTCTTAGAAAAATAATTGGCAAGAATTTACTTTTGGTGAGTAATAGCAAACTTTAAATCTTATATGTTTTAGCTTTCCTTAACATCAGAATTTAGGTATGGTTTAAGTTATGACATAGAAGTTGGCCTCTATATTTTTTCCCAAGCCAATTCTTCTAGCTGAAGTAAAGAAGCAGATCTTTACACTCCAACTCTGACTTTGTTATAACTACAATGATCTGTAAATACATTTCTCAAACCAACTGCCAGTGCAGAGTACAATTTGCCTTTCTGTTGTAAAATAGAGGAGAGGGGAAAAAAGAAAAGAGAAAATAAATACCTTTACACTGAGACTGACTTGAAAAAGGAAAAGTCAACAGCAGTAGCAGTAAACCATACTGAAAATGCTCTTTTCATTTTTGTTGGGCCTTATTTTTACCTAGGATGACTGTGGCCTCACATTTGGCCTCACTGGAGTGAATGTGACATTTCTTCTGCAGCTGCTTTATCTGCTTTTCATGCAGTCTGTGCTGAAGTTGTACATGTGAGGAAGAGAGAAGAAAAGGCAGTAATTTGTTAATCAGAATTTGCTTGCAGAGCAGTTTCTTATGCCTTTATTTGCTGCACAGAGCTGTTAAAAATTTGTCTTTCATTCCAAGTTTCCTGGAATACAAAGTATTGCATGCAACAGTGATCTGCATTATGCCATTAGCAAGCATTTGCTTTCATGTTGCACAAAATANGTCATTTTACAAAGTGTGGGGGGGCAGGTAACTCCCAAACCCACATCAACAGACATTCATATACTAAAGGAACTGCTGCTAGAAATGTGTGTGGAGTTCTATATAAGACAGGATTGCTCTCCTCATTGATTCATCTTTGTATTATAAGCAGTGAATCCATACACAAAGTACAAAAAAAACCCTCAACAAACCCAAATGTTTTCTAGCCACCCTTACTCATAGACTCATTATTCCCCACTGATAATGATTAGCTCTGATATCAGGAGAAGATTGTGGTTGTACCTGTGAACTCATTTCGAAGGCAGATATTAATGATACACCCATTTAAACATGGTTACTGTAGCTAGGTAGTCAATGCATCCTTTTCCCTTTCATCTACTTGGAGACACCATGCTCCTCCCCAAAAAGAAATAAAAAAAAATTATTTAACATGTCTTTTATTTTACTGACAGCCAAACTACTGTGACTTTGTAGCCATTAGACAAGAGCAAGTACTCAGTAAAATAAAAGCAATTCAGTGATGGGTCCAGAGCAGAATTATGTGGTATTTGACATTTCATTGACATCTTAGTAAAATACTGTCTGGTGAAATCTATTAGGGAAACAATCTTCCAGATTAGCTGCTTTGACTCTGGTCTCCTGGTTCAAGTACAAGCATAAAATGTTTTTCATACAATGTCAGTCGTAGTTTGAGTGATATTCTGTGCACTGCACTCTCTGTTTTCAGACCACAGAGAAACAAAGGGAGCAATTGTACATCAGGCAATCAGAATAAGGAGCTTTGAAAAGGTGCTGCATACGAAGACTTAACCCTAGATATAAATCAAATGACTAAGCAGTTTCCACTAATCCCTTATTTAAGCGTTTATGAAAAATGAAGTAAGTCCCTGAACGTCTACATGGTAGATAAATCAATGCCAGAATTGGTTTCAGTACTTCTATTCACAAACATAATGTGAATGCACAGCACACAGGCTCTTCAGTGCCTTTGTTGTATCAAGCTGCACCTTTCTTACCACCCAATTAAGTGGCTAGATTTCTGCCAGAGACACAAATCCACTAATTAAACACATTCTATTGTTTCTACTTCAGGAGAGAAGCAGAAAGTCTTTACCTCATCCAAGCAGCTTGCACACCGTGAAAAATTCTGCAATAACAGCTCCCACACTTCTATACCTTTTTGTCCATAACAGATGCCCTTGTTACATTTGGTAGTGATTATAAGAAAACATGTTAAGTATTGATAGGATCAGTGATTGCAGGAGTGGAGTTGCAAAAATGGATGTATTGTAGAGTAGATCTTGACACAAGGGTGCATGCATCACTCCTTTGTAATTATTTTTTAATATTTATAAACCACCTAATGTGTCTGCAGCTGTTGCTCTGAGCACTAGCAATATTTAAAGCTGTGCTCACAAGTGCAGCCATGAGCTCTGTCTCTCTTTAGAGAAACATATTTTTTCTTATTTACCTAAAAATTTTAACAGCTTTTCAAGATAACCAAGATCCACTCTGGGTAACAGCAGCAGCGCTTCACCCTCCAGCATGGCAAATCTCATCCTTCTTCACCTTTATCTCAACCTTCTTCAACTTTATCTCATCCTTCTTCACCTTTCTACATTTCCTCATCAGCAGCCCAAGCAGTCAGCATTAGTGAACCAGTCAACTGTAGGAAGGTGACCATACCTGCCTGTAAATCCCATCAGCAATTGACTCTTGGAAGTGACAAACAGCAGCTTGCAGAAAGGAAAATTATCCTGAGCTAGTCATGAAACAAAGGGCAGAGATGAATGATGAAAAGAACAAAGTCACTGAAAGGATTTGCTCCATGCAGTGGTTGTGCAGTTCAGCTGCTGTTCATTGTACTGGAAACAGCTGTCATAATATTATGTTCACTTCAAAACTACATAATGATTAGAACATTTTTGGGTAATTAGGAGATTCAGCTAGAGGCAGTAAACCAGGTGAACTACACTGCAATTAGGAATGAAAAACATGCTGTTCAACTCTATTCCCTCTTATTGAAGCAATGATCAGAATTTACACAGTCTTGTGATTTCATTACTAAATGGATTGTATAACAAAATTACCTACTAAGGTAGATAGGTGATGGCCACAGCAAGGAGAGATGCAGGCAGCATTTTCAATACTGAAAGTAAGGGACCAAAGCATCCTCAGACAGTTTAAAACTGAAATTTTACTCTACTGAAGGCAACAAAGCATTACCAATATTCCTCAACCAAGAATTCATCTCAGTGAGTGCAAGCCGAAAGTGAAGTGCTGCTGGATTAGAATAGGCACATAGAGTGTTGTTGCAAAGGTGCAGATGACTGCACAAAGTGAGGAGCAGTGAAGAATAAAAACTAAGTCTTAGGGCATATTTGAAAATGCTGCTTTAGTATGGTTTCTCCTGAGAGACTACAAAATAATTTATCTGTAGTCATGTTTTTACCAGCCTTAACTACATCTGCAAAACAAATTTTAAAACCCAGGGGAAGCAAAACCTTTGAGACTCTGAACAATATTAAGATTTAACTCAAAGTCTCTGCCAAACCCCAAGTTTTAAAACCTTTAACTCAGACTGATAGGAGCATTATTGATAATAGAAGTTGTAAAGAAAAGTTTTCTTTATCCTAAAGTTGAATTGCAGACTCTCCCTAGAAATTAAGGCTCAAGAAAAACTCAAATAGATGCATAGGATAATGACAAATACAAGAAGAATGGCTTATGTATGAAAGTGTAGAAATCATGTTTCTTAAAAATAACAAACAAATAAATAGATAAATAAATAGCTCACTCAAAATTCCTCTCAATGTCCTCTTCTCCAGGCTAAATACACCCTGCTCTCTCAGCCTTTTCTCATAAGAAGTCATAAGACTTTCCAATTCTCTAATCACCTTAGTAGCACTCTGCTGCACTCTTTGCAGTACTTGAACTAGGGAGCCCAGAAGTGGATGCAGTACTGCAGATGAGGCCTTACCAAGGCAGAGTAAAGGGGGAGAAGAACCTCCCTTGCCCTGCAGATCACATTCTTCTGAATGCAAAATAGGTTGCCCTTTACCTTCTCTCAAATGAGGGTGCACTATTGACTCATGGTTAGCCTGTTGTCCACCAGGACTCCCAGGTCCTTATCTCATCAGGTCAGCCCCCAACCTGTACTGATACATGGAGCCGTTCTTCCACAGATGTACTACTACTCTACAATTCCCCTTGCTGAACCTCATGAGAGTCCCCTTTGACTCCAGTCTGTCCAGTTCACACTGAATCGCAGGACAGCCTTTTAGCTTCTCAGCCACTACTGCCAGCTTTGTAGCCTTAACAAACTGGCTAAGGGTACACTACTCCTTTGTCCAGGTCATTGATGAAGGTGTTGGACAGGATTGGACCAAGTACTGATCCTTGGAAAACATCACTAGACACAGGTCTCTGTACAGACTCTACTGCACTGACCAAAACCCTGAGAGCAGATCCACAAAAAACTGTGGATGTTCAGTTTACTGAATTGATCTGTAACCTAATTCTTTTCAACCAACTCAAATCTTCCTTTCCTCTGACTTTTTCTGTGCTCTAAAAGGTCACTCAGGACTCCCAAGGGATGGCTTTTTCTGTAAAGGTCAAGACAAAGAACACATTCAGTATCTCTGTCTTTTCTCACAAGGCTCTCCAATTCATGCAGTAGCAGGCCCACATTTCTTCTAGTTTTGTTGGGGTTTTTTTGCATCCAATGTACTTGAAGAAGCCTAGCTTGCTGTCCTTGACTTCTCCTGGCAGTTTTAATTCTACTGAGGTGTTGGCTTTCATCCTTGCACACCGACATACTCTGACAGCATACTTGTATTAAATCATGGAATCAGTCAGGGTTGGAAGGGACCACAAGGATCATCCAGTTCCAACTCCCCTGCCATGGGCAGGGACACCCTACCCTAGATCAGGCTACACAGCTCATCTACTGGAGCCTCATCCAGTCTGACCTTAAATACCTTCAGGGATGGGGCCTCAACCACCTCCCTGGGCAACCCATGCCAGGCTCTCACCACTCTCATGCTGAAGAAATTTCNAGCCCGTCTGCTGCACCACACAGTTTGGTGTGGTCAGTAAACTTGCTGAGGGTGCACTCAATGCCTCTGTCCATGTCACCTCCTCCTGAGTGGTCAGCCCCATCTTCCATGTTCTATAAACTTCCTTCTTTCACTTGAGTTTCATAATTACCTTGAGATATTAGTTTAAGTTTAGCATAGAAATTCCACAAAGGCAAGTGCTCAATATTCAAGAAGTGCTTCTGCACAAGTAGAAATGCAGAAAGCCTGTTTGGACAGAAAGAAAAAAAAAAAAAAAAA
>WBNM01000668.1:6232-16608 GCA_013399055.1 Ramphastos sulfuratus | reverse complement strand
CCCCCCCCCTCCCCCACTTTATAAAACTCACCTAGACTTGACTCAGGAAGCTGGAAGTCAAGGACTGAAGTTATATTTACAGCTTAACACAATATACAAGCAGATATATACACAATATACATGAACATTTACAGAAATATACAAGTTAAACATCATACAGAAACACAATACCCTTCCCAGAATCAGAGTCCCCAGAGGGGCTCCCAACCACCCTTCCACCTTCTTTCCATCCCTCTACCTTACCCCAGGGTTTGATTATGTGTAAGGTGACTTTAGAGGATTGGCCAGGGGGGTTAGAAGCAGAGTGATTAGTTAGGTTAGCAGAGAGGCCAGCAGACCCTCAAGCAGCCAGAGAGACAGAGACAGGACGCTCTGTGTCTGTGTTACCTATGTTTGAGTTCTTGTTCTTATATATCTCAGCAAGCCTAAAGTGAAGTATACATCACTATTGTTTGCTTTACACAGCATTTAATTTTCTCCATTAAAATATTCCAATTAGCCTCAAACCAGCACAGTACACTTACAAACTCTAGGTGGGATTAGCAATTTCCCAGGAAAAAATTGGTAAAGTTGTAAAGTTTGGGTTTCTTTGGTTAGCATATTAGTTGTTTCTCTGGCAGAAAGTGGTTTCAGTGCAGTAAGATGGAAATGTAGGGATGCTTTTGAAAACAGGTTTTACATTAAAACCAGTATGATTCTAGATTCCACTAGAAGCTTCTTCTAGGCCGTGCAACCTGAGAGCAAAGACTTTAATTTCAACCCTACAATAAATAGGCTTAGCAAAAATGGCTCAACATTTTCTGGCAGAATGCCTTTTTTGATTTTGGTCAGAAAATGGTTATTTCATTCAATTAAAATCCTGTGTAGAAATGTGACTATTTCACTAAAAGTGTCCTCTGGAAAGGACAGCTGCAGCCAAAGATGCTGTTTTTAGTGAAAAGTCAAAGAACGAGAAACTGAAGATATAAATGGCAGCAGTCTATGTTTCAGACTACTCTCAACTTTTGGTGATTCATTTTCAGGACCATCATTTCTTCAAGTGACCAACAAATGTACAAGGCTACAGAGTGCCCCTTTCAATCTTTCTTGCTGAAGCATTTAGTATGTGTTTTAACATTAGTTGATTTGGAGAAAGACTGACTTTGATATCAGAGTGAATGGAGCACTCAGGCTACTGGGGGTCTGATTTCCTGAATCTAATCTGTTTCACAACAAGGAATAAAATGTTCTCTTGTATTTTTTTCCCTAGTTTTTAAAATGTAAAACAAAAACACAAAACACACACAAAAAAAAAAGCCCAAAACACAAACAAACCCCAAACAAATCAAAACAAAAAATCAAATAAAAAAAACACGACAAAAAAAACACAACACAAAACAAACACTGCCCCCCCCAACACAAACCAAACTACCAAAATCAAATATTCTATCATCTGATTTCTGGCATCTTCATTCTTTGGATGTGTTCTCATGCCAAGACTAGCAAGAGAACCCTCCTGGTGATGTGGATGCAGCTCCCTTGATGCACCAGTCAGGAGAAGAGGTGGCTTGTTTCAGAATTCAATCTCTCTTTGATCTTTTCTTGCTGAAATTTCTTCCTAGCCTTATGCCTGTGGAGATACCAGAGAGTGGACATAAGTGAGGAATGACATCTACTAAGAGTGGAAACTATTAATGAAGCACTATTAATGATGCAATTTATTTTGTGTGGCAAGAGCCAGGTATTCTTCACATAGCACTAGAGGAACAGAAAGAGTTGCTCCTCCACAACTGCAAAACAGAGTTTATCTCTTAGAGGTTTGTTCTTTTTTTGGGTTGTTTTTTTGTTTTTTTTTCTAGATCACCTGCAGGCTTCTAGGAGATAAAGCAGGACATATATCTTTCTCAGTAACTTTTCCCAGCTCCTAATATCACATGTCACAAAATCTCAGCAGCAGCTGTCAATTATGAGATCAAAAGGTGGAGTATGTATGGATATCACTTTTACTGACTGCAGGAATTTTTATACCATGTTAAGGTTTCTTTGAAGTTAATAATTTTCTAAGTGAGCAACCTCTAATGGCAGTGCCTAAGTAATGATACAAATGGATTTGCATCCTCTGGGGAAAGCTTGCATAACATTCTCTCTTCCTCCTTTTAAAAGGCATTTTACTACACCATACAAATCAAAGCAGAGTAAAGCATCATTGCTAAAGGTAGGTGTTGTGAGGCTTTTTGGTGTCTTCTGTAAATGTGACACCAAGCACAGATGGAAACTATGTCTGTGCAAGATGCATTAGCACAATATCTGCCAGTTATCTAACAGCCTTGCCAGTCTGCTTGATGTGATGAGGGCTAAAGTCACATCTCTGATGTGAAGGGAGAGAACTGAAGAAGCCACAAGCCTGGACTGTCATTTATAACCAAACACCCATTCCCTATTAGGGTGTGACTCTGGAATGACCCTTTGCCATTCTTAAATATAGTCAGTTTGTGGCCAAGCTGTGAATGGCAAAAAGATGGAAGGACTCTATGATTCTATGGCTGTTTTCTCCTTCCCTGGAGAGGGAAGGAAGGAACAGCAGGAGGTTCTATCATCTGGGTCCACAGACCTCAGTGAAAGTCCAAATTCATTTCAATGATGACAGATCTTGTTTAAAAATAGAAGCCAATATATCTTCAGTAACATTGGAACTTCCTGGGGAGGGGAACATGCCATGAGGGCAGGTTGCAAGAGGAAAATGAAACAAAAGTACAGAAGTTGCTATTTATTTCAACATATCAAAAACAGAGCTAGAGGTACAGACATATGGAGCACTTTGTCCTTGTTCCCCACTTGCACAAAGCAGGAAGTCCTGCTGAGCAGCACTACTTCTAAGTATCAGGCACATGCACCTCTCCCTCTTGCTCTAACTGCAAAGGTTTCTCTCATGTCTCAAAGCAAAGCTTTGCAACCATTGATGGCAGAACATCATCATCTATACCACATAAATACTTTGATTTTTCTTCCTCTAGCATTGGTGTTAATGCTAAACTTTTGTTTTAAGAAGTGTTCACTGATTAAAACTGTAAATGTATCTCGGTCTTACTCTAAATCTTGGGTGGATGTAGAAGTTCTAACAAAGAGGGATCCAGTCTTTAAGACACTTTGACAGGTACATGGACTGTTGAAGAATGTCTGGGCATGAGATCTATGCTGCGTGTCCAGAACTGGTCCTGAATGTCAGCACCTTTTTACTTTGTTTTTGGAACATTTTAAAATTACTTGATAACCTCAAGGACACCTCCTTTTGATTATAATTTACTTCGTGATGAGATATTTACTTCATTTTCTGAAGCTATAGGATCATATGTATTACACAGATACATATTTATCATCTGACTTTTTTTTGTACCTCTCTGCTAAGGCAATGCACATTTTCCCAGAGCATGTGTTTATGTGGGTTTAATAGATACTAAGGCCAGGAAAGCACATTGCAGTTTGCAAGTCTCACCTCCACTTCACACAGGCCACTGGATTGCCCTTTATTAATTCCCACTTCATATCCACTAGCTGCCCTTGAGTTAGATGATCTCTTTGAGGAAAAAGAATACAATACTTCCACATCCATTTTCAGTGATGCAGAATGTACTACCTGCTTGGATAAATTGTTAGTGACTGAATGGTTCTGTTGTTAAAAATATCATTTTTGTTCTTGCCTGTATCTTCACTGTTACATTAAAGAAAAATATGACTTTTTTTTTTTGATGAAAAATAAGGGAAAAAAAAGGAACCTCAAATGGTTACTAATTTTGATCTGCTCCTCAAATATATAAAGAACTCAGATATTGTTAAGCATTTTTCTTCTGCCTTAGCATATTACAGGAACATTTTTGCTTTTAATGTCTGATTTTACAGTGCTGTCAAAACATACCCATCCAGTCTGATGAATCTTTTCTGTAAACTCTTTAATTTCTTCATCAAGCAGGATCCCTTCCTAGTCATTCCACTATTTTGTTAATGGTTCATATCAGTCTAAACAGATCTATAATTTCACAGGTCATTTGATTTCTTTTTGAATAATTGCACAATGCTATCCCACTGTCAGACTGCTGAAACTACCTCTTTGTTGTAAGGCTTGCTGAAAACCTACAGTTATAGTGATGACAGTTCCTGGGTTAGCACTGAGAACAATAGAAGTGAATGACATCTATAAGGAAATGGGAAATATGGTGAAGTGCAGACACTTGTTTACTACTTCATTAGTCTTTTTCTATCACTCTCTAATGTTTTCTCCTCACTGTCCTTTTGCCTTTTTAAATTTCATTTGGTAAGGAAAATGACACAGTTTTCCATCCACCTTTTCACAGAATCATAGGATTGTTCCAGTTGGAAATGACCATCATCAAATCCAACCATTATCTAACTCTATCAAGTCTGGTATTAAATCATATTTCTTAACATCACAGCTACATATCTTTCAAATACCTCCAGGAATGGTGATTTGATCACCTCCCTAGGGAGCCTATAACTCTTTCAGTGAAGAAGTTTCTTCTAATATCCAGTCTAGACCTAAGTGGAGTCCATACAAGATCAGTACTGGGACCAGTCTTGTTCAACATCATCGTCCATGATGTGGACAGAGGCATTGAGTACACCCTCATTAAGTTTGCTGATGACTCAAGCTGTGTGGTGCAGCAGACAGGCTGGAGGGCAGGGATCCACCTAGAAGGACCTTGACAGACTAGAGAGGTGAGCCCAGGAAGCTAACCTCAGGAAGCTTGACAAGACCAAGTGCAAGGTCCTGCACCCAGATTGGGGTAATCTCAAGCACTGATATAGGCTGGGCAGTGACTGGATTGAGTGCAGCCCTGGGGAGAGGGACTTGTAGGTGCTGGTGGATGAGAAGCTCAACACGAGGTGCCAGTGTGCACTTACAGCCTAAAAAGCAAATCATATCCTTGACTGCACCAAGAGAAGTGTGACCAGCAGGTTAAGGAAGGTGATTCTCCCACTTTGTTCCACTCTGGTAAGACCCCACCTGGAATAGTGAGTCCAGTTCTGGAATCCCTATTACAAGAAAGATCTAGACATGATGGATGCACCCAGGCAAGGGCCACAAGGATGATCAGAGGGCTGGAGCACCTCTCCTGTGAAGACAGATGGAGAGTTGAGGCTGTTCAATATGGAGAAGAGAAGGTCTGAGGAGACCTTATTGTGGCCTTCCAGTATCTGAAGGGGGCCTACAGGAAAGCTAGGGAAGGGACTTCTGAGGATGTCAAGTAGTGATAGGACTAGGGGGACTAGAGCAAAACTAGCAGTGGGTAGATTCAGACTGAATGCTAGGAAGAAGTCTTCACCATGAGGGTGGTGAGACACTGGAACAGGTTGCCAGGGAGATGATAGAAGCCCCATGCCTAGAGGTCTTTAAGGCCAGGCTGAATGGGGCTCTGAGCAACCTGACCTAGTGTGAGGTGTCCTGCCCATGGCAGGGGGATTGGAACTAGATGATCTCGGAGGTCCCTTCCAGCCTTGACAATTCCATAATTCTATGAATAACCACAGCTTTCACTTACCAAGCAGCTCTCCTTCTTCTCTCACCACCCTTCGCCTCCCTCAAGCAGCTCCCGCTTCACCTTCACTCTGCCTAAACAGCTCCTGCTCCACCATTTTTGCACCCATCCCAGAGCCTGGGGCAAGACCTTCAACCAGCTGAAATATCATACAGAGTTCAGCCCCATCAAAGAGAACAAGCCAGCATCCATAGATGATATTAGAACAACCATTGAACCTATTCCTACCTAACCGGGGGGCCACCAGGCCCCCCGGCCTTTTGATCCCCTTCACCATTCACCCAGTGTGCACCACAAGGACTCACCAGTGATGATGGGAGAAGGATCCCTCTGCCCAGTTGGGCAAGCTTGGGGTTTCTGCCTTTCCTCGAGCTGGTTAAAAAGGGGAGTGGACAGGGAGGGCAAAGTGGCCACACCTGGGGTGGGAGGAGACTGCAGCAGAGCCCAGGTGCTCTGGGTTTGGGGGGAAAAGGGGGGACAAGGGAGTGGGTGGGGTGGAAAAGGGGCAGATGTGGCCTTTCAGTATGACCTGGTACAGGTGATCCTGCTCTGGCAGGGTAGATGATCTTTGGAGATCTCTTGCAGCCCCTGACATTCTGTGATTCTGTAAACCTCCCCTGGTGCAATGAATATTTCTGCCCTCAAAAGAACAGATTGTATTAATATCTTTATTCTCTATCAATGAAGTCAACAGATTATTTATAAAAGAATATTAGTTTTTTCAGATAGCATGAAACCTACCTTCTGAAGTTTTTGCAAAACAGGTCAAAGGGCAAGAATTCTCTTTGAATTGTCAATGCCATTCAGCTTCAGTAGCTGCTGTATTCATTTGGAGATTTCATAATTTGAATCTATTGATTTAACCATGTAATTTTATTTGTGACATAAATGTGGGTTTTATGTTGTTTCACCTTTAATTAGCTCAGCAAAATGCAGAAATCAGCAATATTGTGGAGTAAGTCAGTACTTTCTTGCTCATTCCTTGTTATAAAATACCTTAAAAGATGGACATATCATCTCTACCCCATCAAATTGAAGGAAGATTCATGTGTTCATCTAATCTTGAGCAAGTAATCTTCAGCTCAAGTGAGGATTCTTACAGTCTTAGGTAAGAAATCTGCAAGTCACATAGGTCTTTTTGGAGATAAATCCCTGAAGGAGATACTCTGAGCAAATCACCTAAGCCAAGGTCATGGCCACAAGGGAGACAGCAAATATTAAGTACAACTTAGTGAAATACTCCTTTTTTCCAGATTCTCCTCACATTCACTTTGATACTATTAATGTTCTTGCTGCTAAGATTGCCCTGTCAAGTAATTTGGAAGGGTGAAAAATCCTCCCAACTTGGATTGCCTTTCTTGCCTGTAAAATCACTCCACCTTGATTACTCTACACTTGTGGGTACACAGGTGTTATCACCCCTTCCACTCTGCCATGACATCAAAGAGCTGAAACACTGTCATTGTACAACCACAGAACTAGTGGCAGCCAAACACAACCCCTCTTCTCTGCTCTTGCTTGTGTAAAGCAGCTCTGGTGGCAAAATGGGCTGGGAGGGGGAATGTGTTGTTTTCCCCAGTGTCTAATCAGGAAACTGCTTTGTTTAATGAATGTGTTGTTCACTCAGAGTGCTTCTGTTGAAACGAATTTGTTAGCTGCAATAACACTGCTGCTCATCATGCAGATCAAATGATGTTCTCCTTAGCTTCTCACCAGTCATAAAGCACCAGTGCTTGTGAAATACAAAGTCAAAGCACCTTGCCTTGCCTCTGGTCTCATCATGCAGATCAAATGGTGTTCTCCTTAGCTTCTCACCAGTCATAAAGCACCAGTGCTTGTGAAATACAAAGTCAAAGCACCTTGCCTTGCCTCTGGTCTTTTTGTAGAACGAGTGAATTATTGTAGCCCTGAAGACTATCAGCTCTACATTGTTGTAGGATGAGCTAGATCTCTAGGTGGAAGTAAGGTAAAATGCCAACTTGCTTTAAAATTCTTTAAAATGAGATGTCACCTGAATATCTTGTGTAAAGAAATGTTTAAGGCACCTGGATAGACAGGAAGCTCTAATGAGTGGGAGATTCATAGCCCGACTTTGGCAGGTGTTTAGATAAACAGAATAAATCACTCTCCTTAGCCACTTCTATCCACTGACTGTAAACAAGATTTAGGAAACTTGATTGCTGGAGAACACCTGCTTTTGATGCAGAAAAGGTTAGATGGGGTTAGTGGTATTTATCTTTCATGGTCCTTTTGAATACAGGTGTAATGTAGACAAATACTCTTGTGGGTGCTGCCCCAGTCCACCACAGATACTCCAGAGAGAGACAGAAACGATTGTGTGAGGAAACAGAATTGTACCAGGCAGAGTACTAACTACTTGTCTGTAGGAAGTACTCTCTGTTTTCCCTTTCCTAAAAGCTGTGATTCATAATCCGCAAAATTCCTGCATCTCTTTTTTATTGAATTCAGTGAGATTTGGATTAGTTTCAATGGCGATTTTCACACATCAAATAAACAATGCAAACTGCTCAATATAGAGTGGATTTCCACGCTCCCCTGCACAGTGAAAGAACTTGACATTCTGAAGAAGGCAAACATAATTTAAACTGACAACTTTTTAACAAGACAAAAAAAAAATATGTATCGTCCTTTTTATGCTTGGTAGTGGTGACATTCTTGGAGTAGGGACAGTTTAACAAGATCTTGAAACATGTAATTTGATGTTGTAAATCAGTATTTGTCTTGAAACTCCTTTTCTATGGAAGGAGGGAACCTACCAAAAATTCAGAAAACACTGAAAGGTCACATCAAAGCATTACTCCATCAAAGAGAACTCACTTATGACCAAAACCAGAAACTAGCAGCCTCTGGTTTCAAAGCCAACATAGAACAAGATATGAGCAAAAAGGGTAAAACTTGTGAGAACTCTTAGTTGCAGCTCTGAGTTGCTTAAAGGCAAGGTGGGTGAAAACAAACCAGTTTGTGTGTACCATGCAGCTACTGAAATGTGAGTTAAGGCTGGTGTGTAATGAAGAGCTTTCAGATCATCGAACAAGTGCCTGTGCTTCAAGTCCTGCCATGGGAAATGATCTGGCAAGAACTACAACACACATTTATAATTATATACTTTGGCAGTCTGGCTAGCTGCTGCAGAATGGATGAAACCAGATGGTGAAATATTTGTTTTGGCCTGATCCCATGATAATGTTTTAGGTGTGGGTTCATTCTTCACTTGAGATTTCACAAAGGCATTTCCTTTTCCACTGTGAGTTGACAGATGCATTACATGCCAGTGGTTCCCTTTGACTCCAATGAAAAAATGCCATTGAATGACCAAATATCATCTCCATCCTCACTTCCCTGGACTTAATCCTTTGCTGTCCTTGCTCAAAAACATTCCCTGGCTGAAGTATGCACACTTCATACTCCTGTATCACATATGAATGGCAGAAGGAGACTACAGATGTAGTCTCTTTGTTGCCAACTGAATGCTGTGCATGAATGAAACACTTTAGAACGCACTGAAGTCACTCTGTGGAGAGATACTGAGAGTGTGAAAGACTCCTTGCATGGCAGCAAAGTACAATGCAGACCCAAGCTAGAATCTCAGTCCATTACAACTGGTCTGAATGCCTGATATACCTCCCTTTCATGAATTCTATATTCTGTGGTCCACTACCCAGCCCTTGAGCCACTAAAACCTTCTGGGTGAAAATTTTGTTGGAACTGCCAGGTTCTAAAGAAAAACATCTTTCTGAAAAACTGTGGGGGTTAGGACTTCATAAGTGGAGTTTGTATTTAGTCCTGCTGCCATGCAAGACTGCGGTTACATGATTGATAAGAAACAGAATTAATGTAGCTCTGAAAAGTACCTTGCGAAAAAAAGATAAAGACACAAGCATGGAAGATAATTTTGGTATGAACACCAGAAAATTAAAGCCAGAAACAGCAGTTGTCTTGAAAATTAAGTTTAAGAACTCAACACCCTGCTTGATTCTGATGTCTCTAAATTAAATGTCAGGGTTTCACAGCTATCCATCCAAAGGAGAAGATGTTTTGCAATTATGCTTACAGCTGCTCTGGGTGTGTTATCAGGAGAGCTAATAAAACTGAATAGCAGTCTGAGCTAAGCCTCTTCCAGCTATTACCCATTTGAATCTTCAAATCTTATGTCTTTGCCTCTTGTTTTGTGCTTACCCTAGTATTAGAAGCAGTTGAAAGCAAAGCAACCAAACAACTCACCCCCAAAATCTTTAAAATCATGATTCTCTTCTCTCTAAATCTGAATCTGGAGCCAATGGCTTTAAGGAACCTGCACCTTCGGGGTTTTGGGCAGCCATGTTGCATAAGACCAGTAGTGGACGATGCCCACCTTTGGCTTCCCTCATTGGAATCTCATAGGGGTAATTCTTACTCTTACTGAAGACCAGATAATTGTAGGAATGCCTCCTAAAACTACAGGCCAGTCAGTCTCACCTCTGTGCCTGGCAAGATCATGAAGCAGATCCTCCTGAAAGCTTTGCTAAGGCAAATGGAAAACAAAACAGAGGTGATTGGTGGTAACCACCAATGGATTCACACCAAGGGCAAATCTTGCCTGACAAATTTGGTGGCTTTTTATGATGAAGTCACAGCAACAGTGGACAAGGGAAGGGCAACTGATGTCATCTATCTGGACCTGAGTAAGGCACTTGACTCTGTCCCACATGACATCCTGGTCACCAAACTGGAAATACATGGACTTGATGGGTGGAGCACTGCTGGATAAGGAACTGGCTGGATGGTGGCACACAGAGAGTGCTGATCAAGGGCACAATGTCCACGTGGAGACCAGCGCCAAGTGGC
>WBNM01000666.1:29150-41650 GCA_013399055.1 Ramphastos sulfuratus | reverse complement strand
ATGCTTTGCAGCAGCACTTGAGGCGCCTGTAACTGAGAGCCCAGCACTGAGCTCTGACTCATGCCCAAAGCCTTCAGGCCCAGCTGGTCCCTATTGCACCATCCTGCCCCACCCTGGGTGTCCTCATGGAGATAAATAAAGGAGGGATGGAGAGGGTTGGGTTGTTCTGTGTGCCTCTGGTGCTGATTAGGGGAAGTTGTGTCCCAGGAGGACTTGGGGTGCAGTCCCAAGGAGGGGTTGCAGTGATGGGCTTGGGCTGTGTGTCACACAGGGTCTGGTTCCCAGAGCTCCTCAGCTGGTGAATGCTTCCTTGTTTCCCCCACTGTGATCTTCTCATAGCTGCAAGCATGTGGGTCAGCTCTGGACTCCTGGGGTTGTCCCAAACCTGGCTGCTCACTGGCTTTGGTCCANCCCTGCTGCCCACACTGCTCCTGCTGCAGCCCAGGCTCTGGTTGCTCTCTGGGCTGCCAGTGCACACTGCTGGCTCATGCTGAGCTTCTCCTCCACCAGCACCCCCAAGTCCCTCTCCTCAGGGCTGCTCTCCAGCCAGGCACTGCCCAGGCTGGTTTGGTGCTTGGGATTGCCTCGACCCAGCTGCAGGACCTTGCACTTGGTCTTGTTGAACCTCATGAGGTTGGCTTGTGCCCACCTGTGCAGCCTGCCCAGGTCCCTCTGGATGCCATCCCTGCCCTCCAGCTGTCAGCTGCAGCACACAGCTTGGTGTGGTCAGCAAACTTGCTGAGGCTGCACTCAGTGCCTCTGCCCAAGGCACTGACACAGATGTTGAACAAGACTGGTGCCAGGACTGATCCCTGAGGGGATCAGTCCTGAGATCTTTGTTTCCATGTTAACCCCTGCTGAATGGAGTCCTCTTGGGCCAAGCATCACCTGGTTCTGCTGTACCTTGGTGAGAGGAGTGGAGCTACCCTTACTAGGGACCACTCTGGTTGTTTTCTGTCTTGGACTTCTGTCCACATTGGTCTCTTCTGGGGTCTTTCCAGAGCATCTGGGGACACTGGAATGGGTTGCTCAGGGAGGTGGTGGAAGATCCATCCCTGGAGGTCTTTAAGGCCAGGCTGGACGTGGCTGTGAGCAACCTGATCTAGTGTGAGGTGTCCCTGCCCATGGCAGGGGGTTGGAGCTGGATGATCCTTGGGGTCCCTTCCAGCCCTGACAATTCTGATTCATCTCCTGTTAAAAGAATGAATCCTGAGGCAGCCTCGTGGATGGCTAAGGACAGCTCCTCAAGCTGAGTTTGGTCTTGCTGCAATGCTGCAGATGCTCACAGGGCTCAGCTGCTGTGTCTCATCTCCTGGGCACCTGCAGAGCTGGGATCTCCCAGGAGCCACAGGTCCTCATCCAAGACACCTCAGTCATGCCTCTTTGGTACCCCAGCCCTGAGTATGGTGAGGCAAAGACTGCATCTCCCTGGGCTTTCCAGGCTGGGCTTAACCAAAGGTTTGGAGGCTTCTGGGTTTGCAGATGCTGTGGGGAGAGAGCAGCAGAGCCTTGGAGCTTGGGTGATGAGCTGAGCCCAGCAGCACCTGTGTGGGTTGGCAGGATGGGGGGAGCCCCAGAACCACCCTGTTTCCTCCATGGCCCCATGTTTGCACACAGCAGCTGAAAAAGTCTTTCCCCTCCTCTTCCTCAGCCCCCTGGGGAGGTTATTTTCTGTGCAGGGATGAAGTTTCAGTTCTGGATGAGGTGGTTCTCCAAGGAGACTCAGAAAGGACCCTGCCAACAGGGTCTTGGTTGTGCAGAACCTATTGCACAGCAACTCTGGTAGCTTCCAACCCCACCCTTGCTCTGTTGGAGGCTGCCTCAGAGCAGCAAATATCTCAGAGGAAAGGGAGCTGCTGTGAGGGAAGGCCACACACTGCTGAGCATGGAGCTGCTCTCAGTTGCCTGCTGATGCTGACCTGGGGGGGAATGAGATGCTGCTCCCTGGGGTGGTGTTGGAGATGTGCTCCTAAAGCACCAGCTCATGTCCCACAGTGCAAAGGACTTGGTCATAGATTCATTCACAGAATGGCTTGGGTTGGAAGGGACCTCAAAGCTCATCCAGCTCCAACCCCCCCAGCCATGGGCAGGGACACCTCCCACCAGAGCAGGCTGCTCAGGGCCTCATCCATCCTAGTCTTTACTTCCAAACCCTCCCTGGGCAACCCATTCCAGTCTCTCTGGGCCAGACCAGCACCAGACTATGGCCCTCAGCACCACATCTCCAGGGCTTTGAGTGCCCTCCAGGGATGGAGACTCCACCACCAGGTCACCACCAACCCATGGCCCTCAGCTTTACCCTCACTGTAAAGAACTTCTCCAGTTTAGCTGAAGCCCAAAGGTGAAGAAGGCATCAAGCAGCTGATCAGAGCTCTGTGGGGACCATTTCCCTAGCAGGGAGGAAGAATTTGGACTCTGGTGGGCCCCAGGAGCTGGGGAGAGCTGGGGCAGAGCCCAGGGGTGACCCGTGCCCAGGGCAGCACATGTAGCTGTGCCCACACTGCCTTTGCCTCCTGGAGGTGCAAGGAGCCTGATCTGGGTTATTTATAGTGGCTGCTGCAGGCGTGCCAGGCTGTGCCCGGCGGGCAGAGGGGCTGCCCACCCCTGTCCCAGTGGCTGTGGGTCACTGGTCCCAGTGTGAGCTGCTTCAGTTTGATGGTGGCACCCAGGTGTCTGTGCCATGCTGTCTCACACACAGACTGGTGTCAAACTGGGCTCACTGGAGAAGAGAGAGATGCTGAGCCAAGCACCCTACAGAGTCTGCATTTGGCTCTTGGCTCCTTCTCCTTTGGGAAGTGCTGATGGGCCAGAGATGCTGATGGCTCCTGGGCTGTGCTGTGCAGGAGCTGGGCATCAAGGCCAGGATGGATGGGGCCTTGAGCAACCTGGTCTAGTAGGAGGTGTCCCTACCGTGGCAGAGGGGTTGGAACTGGATGATCTTTAAAGTCCCTTCCAACCCAACCCGTTCTATGATTCTGTGACACAGGTTTAAATCCTGATCCTGCTCCTTGGGTGGCCACAAAGGGGTCAAAGCAGGACCAGATGCTGCAGAGGACCCCAAAAGCCCTATGAGGAGAGGCTGAGGGAGCTGGGATTGTTTAGCCTGCTGAAGAGGAGGCTCAGGGGAGACCTTCTTGCTGTCTACAACTACCTGAAGGGTGGTTGTGGCCAGCAGGAGGTTGCTTTCTTCTCTCAGGCAACCAGCACCAGAACAAGAGGACACAGTCTCAAGCTGTGCCAGGGCAAGTTTAGGCTGGAGGTGAGGAGAAAGTTCTTCACTGAGAGAGTCATTCCTCACTGGAATGGGCTGCCCAGGGAGGTGGTGGAGTCACCATCCCTGGAGGTGTTCAAGGCAGGTTTGGACGTGGCACTTGGTGCCATGGTCTAGTCTGGAGGTCTGTGGTAATGGGTTGGACTTGATGACCTTTGAGGTCTCTTCCAACCTTGCTGATACTGTGACACTGTAAAAGTCACAAAACATTTCCATGCCCAGGGCAATGTCCCCTTTGAGGACCCTCTGCTTAGCCTTGGGCACTGCTGCCAACCCCCAGCATCTCCCCATGTGACTGAAAGCCCCATGCCAGGTGCTGCCAGGGGTTGCTCCATCAGCAGCTGCATCAGTGAGGCACAGCATGATGGCTTCAGCCTGAGGAGAGGAAGAGGAGCCACTGAAAGCAAAACTGGTACTGATTACTCCAGCTTCCCTCCTGTGGGGGGAGGAATGAGCAGAGTCATGGAGCTGCAGAAACCTGAGCCCTGCGGTGATCGCTGGTGGCAGCTAGAGGCAAAGCCACCTCCACGGGGACCCAAGGCTGGGGACAGGGCACTGGTGGGGGTTTGGAGGGGCAGCACCCATTGGGAGGGTCCAGGGAAGACGTGGACCATGCAGCATCCTGTGCACCAAGGCCTTGGAGAGCAGTGAGGTGCTGAAGGGGCTGGAGCCCTGCAGAGCATGGGCACGACCTAGAGATCTGAAAACCTGATTGCCAAGGACATTTGTGGAACCATGGAATGGTCTGGGTTAGAAAGGACCTCAAAAGGTCATCCAGTCCAGCCCCCTGCAGCCAGCAGGGACATCTGCAACCAGAGCAGGCTGCTCACAGCCACAAACAGCCTCACCTGCAGTGGTGCCAGCCATGGGGCAGCTCCCACCTCTCTGCACAGCCTGGCACAGGCTCTGCCCACCCTCACTGTCAAACATTTCTCCCTTCTCTCCACTCTCAAGCTCCCTCTCTCAGGTTCCAACCATCCCCCCTTGGCCTGTCCCCACAGGCCCTGCTCAAAACTCTGTCCCCAGCTCTCTGCTGGGCCCTTGAAGCACTGCAAGGCCACCAGAAGCTCTCCCTGCAGCCTTCTCTTCTGCAGCCTGCCCAAGCCCAACTCTCTCAGCCTGGCCTCCCAGCAGAGCCCTTCCAGCCCTGCCAGCATTACTATGGCCTTCCTGTGCACCTACTCCAACACCAACAACCTCCTTTGAGTCCTTAGGGTCCCCAGGAGATGTGGTGAGCTGGTCCTCCTATAGGTCCATGAACTGACCCCAGTAATCCAGATGTGGTCTCACCAGGCCAGAGTAGAGAGTGCAGAGAACCTCCCTTACCTGCTGGCCACACTCCTCTGAGCCTACACCAGGAGCCCATTAGCCCATTGGTGGTGAGACATTGGCACAGGTTGCCCAGGGAGGATGTGGAGCATCTTTGCTCCACAACCATGCTCCAGCCATGGGCAGGGACACCTCCCACCAGCACAGGTTGCTCAAGGCCTCATCCAGCCTGGTCCTGAACACCTCCAGCAAGGTCATGGAGCACAGAAGCACAGAATCCAAGATTACATTCTGTGATTCTGTGCTCCACAACCTCCCTGGGCAACCTGTGCCAGTGTCTCCCCACCCTCAATCTGTGCCAGTCTCTCAACAATTTCTTCCTCATCTCCCCTCTCCATCTCCCCTCTCCCAGCTCAAAGCCACTGTCCCTCATCCTGGCACTCCCAGCCCTTGCCACTGTCCCTCCTCAGCTCTCCTGTAGCCACTTCAGGTCCTGGAAGGTTGCTCTAAGGTCTCCCTGGAGCCTTCTCTTCTCCAGGCTGCAAAGCCCCAACTCTCCCAGCCTGTCCACACTGCAGAGCTTCTCCAGCCTCTGATCTTTGTGGCCTCCCCTGGACCCTCTCCAGCAGCTCCAGGTCCCTGTGCTGGGTTCCCCAGAGCTGGAGGCAGTGCTGCAGGTGAGGGCTGAGCAGAGCAGAGCAGAGGGGCAGAATCCCCTCCCTGTGCTGCTGCTCTCCCTGCTCTGCCTGCAGCCAGCACACAGCTGCCTCTGGGCTGCCAGTGACCAGTGCTGGCTGCTGGGCACTGACACCCCCAAGTCCTCCTGACTGCTCTGGAGCCACTCCTTGCCCACAAGATACCAAGAAGCTGAGAGAAGGTGACTGAAAGCAAGAACCTTTCTGGTCTGTAGGAAGCCTTTCCCAGGTGTATCAGCCTCACTCAGGACCACTCAGCATGCAACCACCTGTCTGGTGCCCACTTTGCTCTCTCCAACCCTCCCTGCTCATTGCTCTTTGCTCTTTTCAACCCTTTTAGCTGTTCAGCTGCTCAGTGGAGTCATCCTTATCTCTCCCTTTGGCCCATCTATTCCTGTCTGGGGAGACATCCTGATCTCTGTAACATTAGAAAGTGCCATCATTAACTTGCTTTTTGGTTCAAGATAAGACTTTAACCCTTTCCTCTCCAGAGCAGAGCCATCCAGGACTGGTAGACTTGTTTCTTACAGAGCTCTGCTGTGAAATGGCCTCTGAGCATCTCTGGCTGAGGAACCTCTTCCTATGAGCACCTCATGCTGCTTGCCCAAAGGTGCAGGAGGAGAGCTGCCCATGCCTGGCAGCTGGAGAGGTGCTGCTGGTGCCAAAGGTGTTCTGTTCTGTTGACCAAGCCTGTCTGGGTTGTGAAATCACACCTCTAGCAACAGCCAGCTGGTGCCAGGGACACAGCTCAGCTCTGATGGTGCTCAGCCTTATGGTGCTTTTTGATCCAAGGTTGAATGGGAGTCTAGAAGGGAAGGAACACTTGGGGTGCTCTGTCTGCAAGTGATCCATGCACCATGGTTGGATGCATAACTGATGGGTGAAAAACTGGGCATGAGCTGGCACTGAGTGCTGCCAGCCCAGAGCCAGCCCTGTCCTGGGCTGATCCCCAGCAGTGTGGGCAGCAGGGGCAGGGAGGGGATTCTGCCCCTCTGCTGGGCTCTGCTCAGACCTCCCCTGCAGGGCTGGGGCAGCTCTGGAGCCCTCAGCACAGCACAGACAGGGACCTGATGGAGCAGGGCCAGAGGAGGCCACAGCAGTGCTGGCAGGGCTGGAAGGGCTCTGCTGGGAGGCCAGGCTGAGAGAGTTGGGCTTGGGCAGGCTGCAGAAGAGAAGGCTGCAGGGAGAGCTTCTGGTGGCCTTGCAGTGCTTCAAGGGCCCAGCAGAAAGCTGGGGACAGAGTTTTGAGCAGGGCCTGTGGGGACAGGCCAAGGGGGGATGGTTGGAACCTGAGAGAGGGAACTTGAGAGTGGAGAGAAGGGAGAAATGTTTGACCCTGAGGGTGGGCAGAGCCTGTGCCAGGCTGCCCAGAGAGGCTATGGCTGCCCCCTCCCTGCGAGTGTTCAATGCCAGGCTGGATGAAACCTTGAGCACCCTGTGCTGCTGGGAGGTCTCCCTGCCCATGGCAGGGGCTTGGAGCTGGATGAGCTTTGAGGTCCCTTCCAGCCCAAGCCAAACCTATGCAAACGGCCCCAGCTGGCAGCACCTCCTGACGGGCACTGTCACCAGCAGGCTGGGCAGAGGCACCTGGGGAGCAGAATGAGAGGATGGCTGCTGGCCTGCCGTGCATCCCGGGCCCTGAGAACCTGCGCCCCTTCACCCCAGCCTCCCTGGCTGCCATCGAGCAGCGCATGGCCGAGGCCGAGGCGCTGCGCGTAAAGAGGCAGCATGTGGAGATGCCTGAGGAAGAGGAGATCAAGCCCAGCAGCGACCTGGAAGCTGGCAAGAATCTGCCCCTCATCTATGGTGACCCACCCCTGGAGCTCATTGGGACCCCCCTGGAGGACCTGGACCCTTTCTACAAGGATAAAAAGGTGAGGGGCAGAGCTCAGCCCTCTGCACAAGGGTGAGAAGGTGAGGGGCAGAGCTCAGCCCTTTGCACAAGGGTGAGAAGGTGAGGGGCAGAGCTCAGCCCATGGGCAGAGTGGGCATTGGGTGTAAATCCCAAGAGGGGAAAAAAAAAACCCAAACAAGGATGGACATTTTGCCAATCTTTTTTTGGTGGTCAGCAGCAATAAGCCAAGGAGCAATGGATACAAACAGGAACAGAGAAGGTTTCACCTCAACAGGAGGAGAAACTTCTTTACAGGGAGCCCTGGAGCAGGCTGCCCAGGGAGGTTGTGGAGTCTCCTTCTCTGGAGACTTTCCAAGCCCACCTGGATGCATTCCTGTGTGGACTGCCCTGGGTGCTCCTGCTCTGGCAGGGAGGATGGACTGGATGATCTCTGGAGAGGTCTCTTGCCCACCCCTAAAGTTCTGTGATTCTTTGATTCTGTGACCTCCTCTCTGCCATGCCTCAGGGTCTCATCTGGGCCCATCTTGGTGACCTACAGCCCCAGCTTGCTGTGGCTGCTTCTCCCCCAGTGTGTTGGTTTGAGGTTAATTGGGATATGTTAATGAGAGAAATCAGCTCTTGAGCTGTGAAAAGCAAATAGTAGTGATGTCTACATCCCTCATTGGACATCTGTTCCTTGGCAAAGTCCCAAGCCTGTGGAGACCTGAGGCACGTGCAGAGGTCTCACCTCCCACGGGAGCAGCTGACTCAGGGGGTGGTTTGGGGGTGTGCAGAGGGACTTAACCTATCTCCCTCCTCTCTTCTCTCTGCAGACCTTCATAGTCCTCAACAAAGGCAAGGCCATCTTCCGCTTCTCGGCCACCCCTGCCCTCTACCTGCTGGGCCCCTTCCACCCCATCCGCAGAGGAGCCATCAAAGTGCTGATCCATTCATATCCTTCTGCTCACTGATGCTGCTCCACTGCCAGGCCAAACCCTGCTGCTCAGACTGCAAACAGCCCTGGCAGATGGCCGAGGGATGTGTCTCATGATGGTGTGCTGAGCAAATCTCCTGGGCTGGCTCTCGTCGTGGCCAGGACCCACTGCCCAGCCATGCCAATGCTTTGGTGTCTTGCCAAGGAGAGGGTACTTGAAGGCTTTGCATACTTTGGTGGTTGGAGAAGGGAAGGACTCTAAGTGATGGAGCTTCCTAGAGAGAGGTTTGAAGTCTCTGAGGTCTGCAGAGGCTTGGAAAGGAAGGAAAGGTCAGGGGAAAGGAAGAAAAAATGTTTACAGGTCAGAGGACTCCTCCCCCATGTGGGAAGTGGAGGAGCTGGGAAGCTCAAAGGATGTTTTGGGAGAGAGAAGGCAGAGGAACCAGGACACTGGAATAGAGGGAAGGAGGCAACTTGAGCCGTGCTGAGGCTTTCCATGTGAGACAAGCAGAGATGGAAAGGCAAAAAAGGAGCTCAAGAGCAAGAGGCATGCTAGGATAGGTGGGAGTTGTTCCCAGCAGAGCTCTGGTGGCAGCAGGGGTTGGTGTCTAGGAGGTAGGAGTGAAAAGAACAGACATTTGTGGCAGAGGGGTCAGAAAAGTGAGGAAAGATGTGCCCTGAGTTGGTGGAGAGGAAGGAGCCCAGGGGACAAGAAGGGAGGCAGCACCAGCACCATGGAGATGGGGAGGGGAGCACAAAAGGAGGGGAAGAACCAGGACCATGCAAAGGAGCAGGAGGACTAAGGGCAAAGTGTGAGCACAGAACTGAGCAGCAGGAAGGGCAGGGCAGGGCATGGGAGCAGGGTGGGAGCCAGGACAAGAAGAGGAGGAGGAAGGTGCTTGGCTTCATGAGCACGTGGAGGGGGGAGTCTGGGCAGCAGCCAGAGGCTTTCTCCTTGACCAGGTTTAAATTATTCAGCATGTTCATCATGATCACCATCCTCACCAACTGCGTGTTCATGACTCTCAGCAACCCCCCAGCGTGGTCCAAGAACGTGGAGTAAGTCCCTGCCACCTCCCCCAGCCATGGGTCCATCCCAGCTTGACCAGCTGCTGAAGTGCTGCCTTCAGTTTGGGGCTCCCCAGTTGAAGAGGGACAGGGATCTGCTGGACAGAGTCCAAGGGAGGGCTGTGAGGATGATGATGGGACTGGAGCACTGCCTGGTCTGGAGAAGAGAAGTCTGAGAAGGGATTGAATAAATAGATATAAGCTGCAGCCAGGAGGTTCCAGCTCAACACAAGGAGGAACTTCTTGACTGCAAAGGTCACAGTGCACTGGAACAGGCTCCCCAGAGGGGTTGTGGAGTCTCCTCTGGAGACTTTCAAGGCCTGTCTGGATGCATTCCTCTGTGACTTGAGCTGGATTGTCTGGTCCTGCTCTGAGAGCAGGGAGGAACAGGTTGCCCAGGGAGGTTGTGGCTGCTCCCTCCCTGGAGGTGTTCAAGGCCAGGCTGGATGAGGCCTTGAGGGATCTGTGCTAGTGGGAGGGGTCCGTGCCTATGGCAGGGAGTTGGAACTGGCTGAGCTTTGAGGTCCCTTCCAACCTTCCCCTTCTATGATTCTATGATCCTCAAGAGGAGGAAGGACACCTTAAAACCCAGACAACCCTCAGGGGAGGAAAGGTGCCCTTAGGAGATGCCCTCTTGATCCCATATTCTCCATCCAACTTTGCCAAGAGTGGGAGTGTTTCAGAGCTGCCCAATATCTGGTGGGGGTGGCTGTGACAGGAGACCACCAACAGAGCAGGTTGGGTTAGGTGAGTGATGATAGTCTGCAGGAGGCTGAGCAGATCCTCCAGTCCTAGGAGTGTGGACAAGCAGCCTCAGGTGAGAAGGGGGAAAATTCAGCATTTCCTGCTGTGGGTCTGCACAACCAAGTCTCAGCAGGGTGTCACAGAGCCTGGTGGTGGTGAGACATCAGCAGGGATCAGAGGTGTTACAGCAAAGAGACCTCAGGATGTCCCAACTTGCTTTATGAGGTGAGGTGAAAATCTCTGTCAGTGTTGAAGCACTCCAAGAACCCAGCAGCAGTCTGGAGAGGAGAAGGCTCTGAGGAGACCTTCTTGTGGCCTTCCAGTATCTGAAGGAGGCTACAGGAAAGTTGGGGAGGGACTTTTTAGGGTGTCAGTAGTGATAGGACTGGGGGGAATGGAGCAAAACTAGAAGTGGATAGATTCAGATTGGATGTTAGGAAGTGATTCAGATTGGATATTAGGAAGAGATTGAGACTGGATATTAAGAAGTGATTCAGATTGGATGTTAGGAAGTGATTCAGATTGGATGTTAGGAAGAGATTCAGACTGGATGTTAGGAAGAGATTCAGATTGGATGTTAGGAAGAGATTCAAACTGGATGTTAGGAAGAGATTCAGATTGGATGTCAGGAAGAAGTTCTTCACCATGAGGGTGGTGAGAGCCTGGCAGGGGTTGCCCAGGGAGGGGAAGAGATTCAGACTGGATGTTAGGAAGTGATTCAGACTGGATATTAGGAAGAGATTCAGATTGGATGTTAGGAAGAGATTCAAACTGGATGTTAGGAAGAGATTCAGATTGGATGTCAGGAAGAAGTTCTTCACCATGAGGGTGGTGAGAGCCTGGCAGGGGTTGCCCAGGGAGGTGGTGGAAGCCTCATCCCTGGAGGTCTTTCAGGCCAGGCTGGATGTGGCTCTGAGCAACCTGCTCTAGTGAGAGGTGTCCTTGCCCATGGCAGGGGGGTTGGAGCTGGATGCTCCTTGTGGTCCCTTCCAGCCCTGACAGTTCTGTGATTCTGTGTGTCCGTGAGCCTCCAGACTCAACTCCCCAAGGTGATGCCACCAGCAGATGTGGACCAAGCCTCACCCTGAGCTGGCCCTTGGACCCAGGTGAGCACAGTCCTGAGTGGCCATTCCCTTTCCAGATACACCTTCACTGGGATCTACACCTTTGAGTCCCTCATCAAGGTGCTGTCAAGAGGCTTCTGCATCGATGACTTCACATTCCTGCGCGACCCGTGGAACTGGCTGGACTTCATGGTCATCTCCATGGCGTGAGTTTGGTGGGGTGGGGTGGAGGGCAGTCCTTGAAGGAGGCTGAGAAACAGGCTCAGGGGCTTTGGCAGAGCTCTTGAAGCCCTTTCTTCTCCTGTGCTGCAGTTACATTACGGAGTTTGTGGACCTGGGGAACATTTCTGCTCTCAGGACCTTCCGCGTCCTCCGCGCCTTGAAAACCATCACCGTGATACCAGGTGGGACTGAGGAGGTCTCCTCTCTGTGCTTTCTCCTTCCTTGAGCTCAGGCTTCCCCACAGCTCACAGCATCTCCTTGTGCTTTTGTCAGCTCTAGGAGAAAACAGAGGTCAAAAGATGTTGGATACTTGGCAAGAATCTTCCACTTCCACCAGCCTTTGGATCACAGAATCATAGAATCAGTCAGGGTTGGAAGGGACCACAAGGATCAGCCAGCTCCAAGCCCTTGCCATGGGCAGGGACACCTCATACTAGATCAGGCTGGCCAGAGCCTCACCCAGCCTGGCCTTAAACACCTCCAGGGATGAGGCTTTGAATACCTCTCTGGACAATCCTGGAATGGGTTGGATTGGAAGGGATCTTAAAGCTCATCCAGTTCCAACACCTTGCCATAGGCAGGGACACCTCCCACTAGACCAGGCTGCTCATCCAACCTGGCCTTGGACACCTCCAGGGAAGGGACATCCCCACCCTTCCTGGACAACCTGTCCTGATGGTTTTCTATCTGGAAATGAGCTACTCTCACTCATTTGGCCAGGGAAAGCCCCCAGTGAGCTGCATGTGGTGTTTTCAGAGCTCCTTGGAGATGCCTTAAGTGGACTTGTGCTCACCTTGTGGTTTTGGGCTTGGTTAACCCAAGCTTTGCTTGGTCCTTAGAGCCAGAGACTCAGCCTTGCTCCCACTGCTGATCTCTCTGGTGCTGGGCTTGAGATATTTAATGGGTATTAGTACAAGAGCCATGTGGTGAGTGCCTGACATGACCCCAGATATCCAGCCTATGGTGTTGGGATCACATTCTCAAGCTCCTCTGAGGGCTGTTGGCCAAACTTGGTGCCGTGGAAGTTCTTGAAGGAGCATGAGAATGAACTTCAAATGATCATTTCTGGTGCAGAACAAACTCTTGTGGCCCTGCAGTTTCCAGATCATTTGGGTTTATCTTTAAGAGACTTTTCTTGCCTCCATCCAACGGGCTAAAAATTGCTTTTAGCTGCTGCTTTCTGGCATACGATGACCCCGGGAGGCTCTGCAGAAATAGCAGCTGCAAAAATAAGCTGCTCTAGAAAGGTTCTCCTCAGTGGTTTCCCATCATGGACAACCCCAGGCACAAATCCAGGCTGGGTGCAGAGTAGGTTGAGAGCAGCCCTGAAGAAAGAGCCTTGGGGGTGTTGGGTGCTGAGCAGCTCCCCAGGAGCCAGCAGTGCCCTCGTGCTGCCCAG
>WBNM01000666.1:5791-26577 GCA_013399055.1 Ramphastos sulfuratus | reverse complement strand
TAGGTTGTGCCTGCTGTGGTCACTGGGTTGTGCCTGCTGTGGTCACGGGGTTGTGATTGCTGTGGTCACTGGGTTGTGCCTGCTGTGGTCACTGGGTTGTGCCTGCTGCGGTCACGGGGTTGTGATTGCTGTGGTCACTGGGCTGTGTTTGCTCCGGTCACTGGGTTGTGCCTGCTGTGGTCACTGGGTTGTGCCTGCTGTGGTCAATAGGTTGTGATTGCTGTAGTCACTGGGTTGCGTTTGCTCTGGTCACTAGGTTGTGGCTGGGCTGGTCAAGGGCTGTGCTCAGTGATGGCAGAGTGATGCCCAGCTGGCCTCTGCCATGCCCTGCACTGGGTGTCTCCAGGTGCTGATCTGCATCTCCCTGGGGGCACATGACATGTGGTGGCACTGGCTGGCAGCTCCTGTGGCTCCTCTGGGGTTGTGCCCAAGCTGTGAGGAGGAGCTTTAAGGACACTTGATCTGTGAGCAGGGTAGGTTTCCCCAGCAGGCTGAGGTGGGAGCAGCAGGAGGAAGATGATGACCATGGAGCAAGAGGCTCTCTGGGGGCTCCTGCAGTCTCCATCTTTGGTACTTCCTGGGATTGCTCTGCTGGTTTGGATGTTTTCCCAGCAAACCAGCCCAGCCCTGGTCCTTTGACCACACATTAACCACACCTGCCCAGGAGGCCTGATCCTGGCCAACCTGGCTGTTTCCAGAGGTCCTTATGGGCTTTGGTTGGGTGAGTGAAGCAGTAGAGTGGGTGTCAGGCTCTTCTCCCAAGGAGCAGGTGATAGGACAAGAAGGAATGGCCTCAGCTTGCACCAGGAGAGGTTTAGGTTGGGTATGAGGAACAATTTCTTCCCCCAAAGGGTTGTCAAGGCCTGGCCCAGGGCAGTGGTGGAGTCTCCAACCCTGGAGGGATTTCAAAGCCATGGAGATGTGGTTTAGTGGTGCCCTGGCAGTGCTGGTTTAGTGACTGGACTGGATGACCTGAAAGGTCTTTTCCAACCAAAACAGCTCCATGGTTCAGTGCCAAAATCACTCTGGGCTGGTGCCAACTAGATCAATGCAAACAAAGTCAGCAGAGAGATGACCCAGTGCCCACCACTGAGATCCAGGGAATTGCTCTGACACTGAAGAGCTGCTAAAGATTCAAAAATCAGTGATTGATTGATTGATTGATTGGCTGATTGATTGATTGGCTGATTGATTGTTGATTTCTGTCTTGCTCTTTCCCCAACTGTGAAGCCAACTTCTACTTCCTGGATGGAGCTCTTGATGCCCTGCTCTGTGGGAACAGCAGTGATGCTGGGTGAGTGCAGCTCACAGGGGTGGCTGAGGCCACCTCTGTCTCCCTGGGACAGGGTGAGCCACCCAGTGCAGGCTGTGGGCCCATGGTGGTTGAAATGGGACCACACTGGGGCTGGGAGTGTGGCTCTGCAGGTGAATGATGGAGGAATCCCAGCAGTATCATGCTGGGGGGAGAGGGAGGGATGGATCTGAGCATCCTGACTGGTTCAGCTTTGGGGAAGGTGGGCCCATGATGGTTGAGATGGGTGCACACTGGGGCTGGGAGTGTGGCTCTGCAGGTGAGTGGTGGAGGGATCCCAGCAGTACCATGCTGGGAGGGAGGGATGGATCTGAGCATCCTGACTGGTTCAGCTTTGGGGAAGGTGGGACCATGATGGTTGAGATGGGTGCACACTGGGGCTGGGAGTGTGGCTCTGCAGGTGAATGGTGGAGGAATCCCAACTGTGTCATATTTGGAGGGAGGGAGGGATGGATCTGAGCATCTTGACTGGTTCAGCTCTGGGGAAGGTGAGACCATGATGGCTGAGATGGGACCAGATTTGGGCTGGGAGGGTGGCTGTGCAGGTGAGTGGTGGAGGAATCCCAGCAGTATCATGCTGCGATGAGGTGGGGAGATGGATCTGAGCATCCTGACTGGTTGAGCTTTGGGGAAGGTGGGACCAGTCCAGACATTCCAACCACATCAGCCTGGGTGGGGAGGTTCTGCTGAAGCACCTCCAGGGCTGGAAGTTTCAGGCTGGGTACAGGAGGGGGAGTGGAAGGGCTGATGGCAGCTGCCCCCCATGGCTCCTTTGGTAGGAAGTGCCCAGAAGGCTTCCAGTGCATGAAGGCTGGGAGGAACCCCAATTATGGCTACACCAGCTACGACACCTTCAGCTGGGCTTTCCTGGCCCTCTTCCGCCTCATGACACAGGACTTCTGGGAGAACCTCTTCCAGCTGGTAGGCACCACTCACATCTTACCCTCCTGCTGATGCTCCTCTTCTTCCAGTGCTGCCCCAGCACAGGTAACAAAGTCACTTGGCTGGAAAGGTGTGGGACCCTGTGCTGTGGTTTAAGGATCTAACCAAGATGGTCCCATCCAGCCCCCCAACCCCAGCAGTGCAGAGTCTTTTCCAGCACACCACAAAACCCTGGGTTCAGAGATTGTGGAGATAAAAGCAAGGCTACATTGAAAGGCTGCAAGTGTCCTCTGGGAATGGTTATGCCTGCATCCAGAGTTAGAAAAAGGACTCCTCTTGGCCCAAGGGTGAGACCNGACTGCAGCTGGGGTCTGAGGAGAGCAGAGCAAAGGAGCAGAATCCCCTCCCTTGCCCTGCTGCCCACACTGCTCTTGCTGCAGCCCAGCACACAGTTGCTGTCTGGGCTGCACTCATGCTGCAACCTCATCTTGAGCTTTTCATCACCCCAGACCCTGTTCCTCAGGGCTGCTCTCAGCCATCTCCATGCTGAGGTGGTGCCTCCTCTCTCCACAGACACTGCGAGCAGCAGGGAAGACCTACATGATCTTCTTCGTGGTGGTTATCTTCCTGGGTTCCTTCTACCTCATCAACCTCATCCTGGCAGTAGTGGCCATGGCTTATGCAGAACAAAATGATGCCACAATGCTGGAGGAGCAGCAGAAGGAGGAGGAGTTCCAGCAGCTCATGGAGCAGCTAAAGAAGCAGCAAGAGGAGCAAGAGAGGGCGGTTGGTGGAAAGGGTGGAGGCCAAAACAAGGGAGCTTAGAAACAGTGGGAGAAGAGGGGAGGCAGTGACAAGCTGCCTTTGGTCAGGCATTGGCACAGGCTGCCCAGGGAGGTGGTGGAGTCACCATACCTGGGGGTGTTCAAGGACATGGTACTCAGGGAGGTGGTTTGATGGCCATGGTGGTGTTGGGTTGATGGTTGGAGTCAACGATCTCAGAGAGGGTTCCCAACTGAGAGAGTCCTGTGGCTCTGTAGGTGTGGTGGTGCCTCTGTTTGTACAGAAGCCAAGGACAAGCCCCATTTGGGCCATGACGAGCAAAGGTAGAATCACAGAATGGATTTGGTTGGAAGGGACTCTCCAAGACCATCTTGACCAACTCCCCTACAGGCAGCAGGGACACCTCCAGCTACAGCAGGTTGCTCAAGCCCACATCAAGCCTGATCTTGTATGTCTGCAGGGATGGAGCCTCCACCATCTCTCTGAGCAAGCAGCCTGTGTCTCACTACCCTCATTGAGTAACTGCTACTCATAGTTGAGTAACTATCTGAGGGGGTTACAGAGGCACCAAAAAGTTGAGATACTATCTTGGGTGGGGAAAAGAAAAGAGATGCAAATATTCCATTTCCACACCCAGCATCCAGCCCAGGGAGCAGTGAGAAGAAGCAGAGAGGTGAAGCACAGATGTGAGGTATTGAGTGAGGTATTGAGAAACAAGGTGTAGAAGGCTCCAGAACTGGCAAAACATCATCCTGCAGCTCCTCAGGAGCAGGAAAGATGGCAGAGAGCCCTCGGGAGCAGGTTGTGATCAGGGTACACAAGAAGCACTCAGGGAAGGCAGAGCAGTGGCACAAAGCTCAATGCAGCAGCAAAGCATCTGCCTTTGGCCAGGACTGGAGACAGAAAAGAGGGCTTGAGAGACCTGCATCTCACCCAGGGGAGTCCTTGCAGGAGCTGAAAGACAATGCCTGAGGACTGGAAGAGTGGTGGCACATTGGAACAGGCTGGACAAGGAGGTGGTGGAGTCACCACCTCAAAAAACCTGTAGATATGGTACCTGGGGACAGGGTCACAGCAGTGTTGGGTTGACTTGAGGGTTTCAAGATCATTTCCCAACCTTAATGATTCTAAGAGTCTCTGACTGTGGGGGTCTGGCCTCAGGGCTGTCCCCAGCACTGCAGCAGATGTGCAGAGAGTGCAGAGAGCCTGCAGCCAGAGGAGCTGCTGCTGTACCAGATGGGCTCTGAAGCTCTCCACTCGTTGCATCTAATCACAGAATGGCCTCAGCAGGTTTGCAGATGACACCAAGCTGAGTGGTGTAGGTGACACACCTGAGGGATGGGATCCACCCAAAGGGACCTGGAGAAGTGGGGCCATGGGAACCTCAGGTTCAACGAGGCCAAGTCCAAGGTTCTGCAGCTGGGTTGGGACAATCCCTGGTATCAACCCAGGCTGTGGGGCTGAAGGGCTGGAGAGCAGCCCTGTGGAGAGGGACTTGGAGGTTCTGGGTGGGGAAAAGCTTGACATGAGCTGGCACCAAACACTGCCAGCCNAGCCCCAACTCTCTCAGCCTGTCCTCACAGCAGAGCTGCTGCAGCCCTCTCAGCATCTTGGTGGCCTCCTCTGCACTGGCTCCAACACTTCCATGTCCTTCCTGTGCTGGGGGCTCCAGAGCTGCACACAGGACTGCAGCTGGGGTCTGAGGAGAGCAGAGCAAAGGAGCAGAATCCCCTCCCTTGCCCTGCTGCCCACACTGCTCTTGCTGCAGCCCAGCACACAGTTGCTGTCTGGGCTGCACTCATGCTGCAACCTCATCTTGAGCTTTTCATCACCCCAGACCCTGTTCCTCAGGGCTGCTCTCAGCCATCTCCATGCTGAGGTGGTGCCTCCTCTCTCCACAGACACTGCGAGCAGCAGGGAAGACCTACATGATCTTCTTCGTGGTGGTTATCTTCCTGGGTTCCTTCTACCTCATCAACCTCATCCTGGCAGTAGTGGCCATGGCTTATGCAGAACAAAATGATGCCACAATGCTGGAGGAGCAGCAGAAGGAGGAGGAGTTCCAGCAGCTCATGGAGCAGCTAAAGAAGCAGCAAGAGGAGCAAGAGAGGGCGGTTGGTGGAAAGGGTGGAGGCCAAAACAAGGGAGCTTAGAAACAGTGGGAGAAGAGGGGAGGCAGTGACAAGCTGCCTTTGGTCAGGCATTGGCACAGGCTGCCCAGGGAGGTGGTGGAGTCACCATACCTGGGGGTGTTCAAGGACATGGTACTCAGGGAGGTGGTTTGATGGCCATGGTGGTGTTGGGTTGATGGTTGGAGTCAACGATCTCAGAGAGGGTTCCCAACTGAGAGAGTCCTGTGGCTCTGTAGGTGTGGTGGTGCCTCTGTTTGTACAGAAGCCAAGGACAAGCCCCATTTGGGCCATGATGAGCAAAGGTAGAATCACAGAATGGATTTGGTTGGAAGGGACTCTCCAAGACCATCTTGACCAACTCCCCTACAGGCAGCAGGGACACCTCCAGCTACAGCAGGTTGCTCAAGCCCACATCAAGCCTGATCTTGTATGTCTGCAGGGATGGAGCCTCCACCATCTCTCTGAGCAAGCAGCCTGTGTCTCACTACCCTCATTGAGTAACTGCTACTCATAGTTGAGTAACTATCTGAGGGGGTTACAGAGGCACCAAAAAGTTGAGATACTATCTTGGGTGGGGAAAAGAAAAGAGATGCAAATATTCCATTTCCACACCCAGCATCCAGCCCAGGGAGCAGTGAGAAGAAGCAGAGAGGTGAAGCACAGATGTGAGGTATTGAGTGAGGTATTGAGAAACAAGGTGTAGAAGGCTCCAGAACTGGCAAAACATCATCCTGCAGCTCCTCAGGAGCAGGAAAGATGGCAGAGAGCCCTCGGGAGCAGGTTGTGATCAGGGTACACAAGAAGCACTCAGGGAAGGCAGAGCAGTGGCACAAAGCTCAATGCAGCAGCAAAGCATCTGCCTTTGGCCAGGACTGGAGACAGAAAAGAGGGCTTGAGAGACCTGCATCTCACCCAGGGGAGTCCTTGCAGGAGCTGAAAGACAATGCCTGAGGACTGGAAGAGTGGTGGCACATTGGAACAGGCTGGACAAGGAGGTGGTGGAGTCACCACCTCAAAAAACCTGTAGATATGGTACCTGGGGACAGGGTCACAGCAGTGTTGGGTTGACTTGAGGGTTTCAAGATCATTTCCCAACCTTAATGATTCTAAGAGTCTCTGACTGTGGGGGTCTGGCCTCAGGGCTGTCCCCAGCACTGCAGCAGATGTGCAGAGAGTGCAGAGAGCCTGCAGCCAGAGGAGCTGCTGCTGTACCAGATGGGCTCTGAAGCTCTCCACTCGTTGCATCAAATCACAGAATGGCCTCAGCAGGTTTGCAGATGACACCAAGCTGAGTGGTGTAGGTGACACACCTGAGGGATGGGATCCACCCAAAGGGACCTGGAGAAGTGGGGCCATGGGAACCTCAGGTTCAACGAGGCCAAGTCCAAGGTTCTGCAGCTGGGTTGGGACAATCCCTGGTATCAACCCAGGCTGTGGGGCTGAAGGGCTGGAGAGCAGCCCTGTGGAGAGGGACTTGGAGGTTCTGGGTGGGGAAAAGCTTGACATGAGCTGGCACCAAACACTGCCAGCCCAGAGCCATCCCTGTCCTGGGCTGGTCCCTAGCAGGGTGGGCAGCAGGGCAGGGAGAGCTTCCCACAGTGCGGTGGGAGTGAGAAGGGGAAGGTTGGCAACTTCTGCTTAGCTGCTGCAAGCTTATCCCTCACTGTTGCTCATGAGGGTCTCAGTTTTCTGCCTAGGCCCTGCAGCAGCAGATTTTTGGGGTCACAAAGTCGTGCTCAGGAAGTCCTGGGGTTTGATTCGGCCCCTTCCATAGCCTGGTGCCCTGCAGTGGCTGTGGGAAGCTGCCAATGGCTGCGGGCAGGTGGCTGATGGGGCTGGGGCTTGCTGCAGTTGCAGGAGAGGAAATCCAGCAGCAGTTGCCTGCCCAGCAGCAGTTCCCTGCCCAGCAGTGTGGCTGAGAAGGAGCACGACTCAGATCCCAGCAGTGACCAGGACAAGGCAAAGGACTGCAACGGGCAGGTGATCCCCAAGATCAAGCTGGAGAGGTCTGCTACAGTGATTGACGTACGTGCTCAGCTCTGTCTCTGCTGTCCCATGAGGGTGCCCACCCCAATAAACCCTGGTGGTGGGGCAGGCTTGTGCCCACCTTGTCGTGGGTCTGGTCCCAAAGCCTTTCTCCAGCCTATCAGTAGCTCCCATATTGCATCCTGAGGTCTCTCCAGACCATGCCCTTGCCCTGTCTCTGAGTGCACTGAAGTGCCTCTGCCACTCTGCATTCATCCCCTGTGGTCTCCAGCTGGACCTGATGATCCTGAAGGTCTCTTCCAAGCAAAATGATTCTGTGATTCCTCTCCTTCTAGTTCAACCCAACCTATGAGGCAGCGAAATCGGACCACAACCACCTCACTGTGGGCAATCAAGATGGACCAGGCCTTGAGAAGAGGGTGGGGAGTGCCATCAGTGTCATCTCCAGCACTGTGGAAGGTAGGTCCTACCCCAGCCTGGCTGAGGGCTATGTGGTGCTGGCTGGGTGAGCCCAAGGGCTGTGTGTTGGTGAGGTGCACAGCACACATCACTGGTAACAGCTGTCTCACATCTTCAGCCCCATGCAAGGGATGAGTCTGGGCTGGGGTCTCCACACAGGGTCAGTGCAGCGAGGTTCAAGCAAGGTTTTGCTGCCCAGTTCACTGGGATGGTGCCCAGAGACAGCAACTCACCATCTGAAGCCAGCAGATGGGATTGCAATCAACTGGAGCAGGCTCCAGAGTCAACAGAGAGCTGTTGAGCAGCAGCAGCTGCCTTAGCTTCAGCAGAAAGTACTCCAGACTCAGTACGAGGTGGGAGATGCCCATCCCCGGCACCACTGCAGGTCAGCTTCTCTGGGGCTCTGAACAGCCTGCTCTAGGTGAAGCTGTCCCTGGTGACTGCAAGGGGGGGTTGGACTGGATGAGCCCAAGAGGGTTGGACTGCAAAGGGGTTGGACTGGATGAGCCCAAGGGGGTTGGACTGCAAGGAAGTTGGACTGGATGAGCCCAAGAAGGTTGGACTGCAAAGGGGATGGACTGGATGAGCCCAAGGGGGTTGGACTGCAAAGGGATTGGACTGGATGAGCCCAAGAAGGTTGGACTGCAAAGGGGATGGACTGGATGAGCCCAAGAGGGTTGGACTGCAAAGGGGCTGGACTGGATGAGCCCAAGAGGGTTGGACCACAAGGGGATTAGACTGGGCAGGCCCTTCCAACCCATGATTCTCATCCCTGTCCTCCCTGAGAACAGGCACCATACCCTTTGGCCACCCCAGAGCAATGCCCTTGGGTGTCCCTGCAGTCTCAGCATGACAGGGACACCCCAAATCCTGCCCAGGTGCTGAGAGCAGGACTGAACCCCCAGTTCCAGGGCTGATCTGCTTTGGAGGGTAAGGTCTGCAACATCCCTGTGCTTGGCCATGGGAAGGCTCCTTCTAGCCCCTGTGTTAAACTCATAGATGGCCTAGGGCTGGTACAGGACTTCAGGAGACATCTCTTCAGGAGCCTTCTCTTCTCCAGCCTGAGAGAGTTGGAGCTGTTCAATCTGGAGAAAAGAAGGCTCCAAGGAGACCTTACTGTGGTCTTTCAGTATCTGAAGGGTGCTACAGGAAAGCTGGGGAGGGACCTTTTAGGATGTCAGGGACTGATAGGGCTGGGGGGAATGGAGCAAAACTAGAAGTGGATAGATTCATATTGGATGTTAGGAAGAAGTTGTTCAGCATGAGGGTGGTGAGAGCCTGACACAGGTTGCCCAGGGAGGTGGTGGAAGCCTCATGCCTGAAGGTCTTTAGTGCCAGGCTGGACGTGGCTGTGAGCAACCTGCTCTAGTGAGAGGTGTCCCTGCCCATGGCAGGGGGGTTGGAGCTGGCTGATCCTTGAGGTCCCTTCCAGCCCTGACAGCTCTGTGATGCCATGATTCTTCTAGCCAGGTAGCACTTGGCCCAGGCAGGGAGGGAGAGGATAAGCTTACCCTGATGGCATTTTTCTTTCCTGCCCTCAGACCTGGAGGAAGCTCACAAGAAGTGCCCGCCCTGGTGGTACAAATTTGCCCACACGTTCCTGGTCTGGAATTGCTGCCCACCATGGGTTAAGCTGAAAGAGTTTGTCAAGATGGTGGTGATGGACCCCTTTGTGGACCTGGGCATCACCATCTGCATTGTGCTCAACACAGTCTTCATGGCCATGGAGCATTACCCCATGACGGAGGAGTTCGAGAACGTGCTGACCGTGGGCAACCTGGTAGGCAGCTCTGGGCAACCCTTCCCTTCTTGGCATCCCATCCTTGTCCACTCAGAGCCATGCCAGCCACCCTGGTGGGCAGGTCCTCCCTGCTGCCACCACCCTGCCACCCGAGCAGCATGCATGTGTGCCTGCAAACAGGGCCCAGCTGCTGAGAACCTGCTGCAGGGGTCTGATCACAGCATCCCTGGCCCAGGCTGGACTCCAGGATGGCTCAGATCAAGGAAAGGGATCTGGAAGTGGCATATGGAGGTGGGATCCATCATCTCTTGCTCCTCTCCTGCTGCAGCTTCTTTCTTACTTGGTACACCTTGGCCATGCCATCATGGGCATGACCTTGCAGAGCTGTGCTGAGCCATATTCTATATCACAACCCAGGGTCAGGTGTGGGCTGCTGCCACCTTGACTGACACCACAGTGTCCTCAGGATGCTGGGAGGGGGGCACATGAAAGAGCAGGGCCCAGTTCAGGTGCTGGGAGCAAAGAGGTCCTCTTGGAGCAGGAGACAACAGTGCTGGCAGCATCTAAAACATTGTCATCATCATCATCATCATCATCATCCTCAATCTTTCCCAGGGAAATCCCAGCACATCTGGGATGTCCTGATTTTGTGGCTGTCTTGCCATGGCTGCTCCTTCCTGGAGCTCAGGGTAAATGGCTGCCAGCTGGGTGGCATCTGCTGGTTGGGCAAGTCCAGGAGGCTCCTAATAGCTGTGTGAAATGTGAGGGCTGAGCTCCGTGGCTCCTCTCCTGCCACCTTGCCCTGCTCCAGCACTTGCTGTGGCTCTCTGTGCACAGGCACTGAGTGATACTGGGCAGGATGGTGCTGGGCACAGTGCTCAGCACATGGTTGTTGTGTCTCTGGTTTCCCTTGGGGGTTCATCAGCTGCTGCTGGGAGCGAGGTCACTCTGCAGCCAGCTCCAGCTTCTCCTGCAGCCAGCAGTGGCTGTGTAGAGTCCACTGCCCATGGGCATGGGGGTGATATGGGTCCAGGCTCTTAGTGGTGCCCAGCAACAAGACAAGGGGCAATGGGCACAAACTGGTACCCAGGAGGTGCCATCTGAAGGAGGAGAAAATTCTTTGATATGAGGATGCTGGAGGCCTGGAGCAGGTTGTGGAGTCTTCTTCTCTGGAGAGCTTCCAACCCCCCCATGCCATTGTGCTCCTGGGCAAGCTGCTGTGAGTGCCCTGCTTTAGCAGGGGGTTGGGCTGCATGAGCTCCAGAGGTCCTTCCAGCCCCCACCATGCTGAAATCCAGTGTCTGTGNGTGGCTCCTCTCCTGCCACCTTGCCCTGCTCCAGCACTTGCTGTGGCTCTCTGTGCACAGGCACTGAGTGATACTGGGCAGGATGGTGCTGGGCACAGTGCTCAGCACATGGTTGTTGTGTCTCTGGTTTCCCTTGGGGGTTCATCAGCTGCTGCTGGGAGCGAGGTCACTCTGCAGCCAGCTCCAGCTTCTCCTGCAGCCAGCAGTGGCTGTGTAGAGTCCACTGCCCATGGGCATGGGGGTGATATGGGTCCAGGCTCTTAGTGGTGCCCAGCAACAAGACAAGGGGCAATGGGCACAAACTGGTACCCAGGAGGTGCCATCTGAAGGAGGAGAAAATTCTTTGATATGAGGATGCTGGAGGCCTGGAGCAGGTTGTGGAGTCTTCTTCTCTGGAGAGCTTCCAACCCCCCCATGCCATTGTGCTCCTGGGCAAGCTGCTGTGAGTGCCCTGCTTTAGCAGGGGGTTGGGCTGCATGAGCTCCAGAGGTCCTTCCAGCCCCCACCATGCTGAAATCCAGTGTCTGTGACTTGGCTCTCCAAAGGAAGCAATGGCAGAGGCTCAGCTGCACTTTTGCAAGGAGCTGTGTTCAGGGAGCAGCAGGGCTTGGTGCAGAGCAGCCAGCCCAGAGCAGCCAGCCCAGCTGGATGATGATGCAGAGGAATGTCCACATCCTTCGGTGCTGGGATTGGCTGGGGAAAGAGCAGGAAGGGATGGAAGCAGGAGAAACAGCTCCTACTGATCCATGGCCACATCCCCTACCGGCGGCAGAGCTGGAAGCTGCTGTGCTTGCTGCAGGCAGAAAGATGTTAACGAGGGGGTTGGACTCGGTGATCCCCAGAGGTCCCTCCCAACCCCCACCAGGCTTGGATTCCAGGTCTGGGCTGTAAAGAGCTGGGATCAGATAGCAGGAGCAGAAAAGGGGACATCGGTGGGCTGGGATGTAAAGTGACATGTTGAGGAGCATCCCCTCGGCTGCCGCTGGTGCAGGAGTGTCCCTGCAGCCTCTGCTCCCTGCAGGGTGGAGCTGTGGACCTGTGCATCCCAACACGATCCACACCCAGGGCAAAATCTGTCACCAGGCCACCCCTGCAGCCGCTGCTGTGGCAGGGAATGGCATCGGGGATGTTAATTGCCACATTGCTGATCCCACGCCAGGCTAATGTGACAAGACTGAGCTGTTGTAGTCCCAGGGAAAGAGCAATGTGTGAGAGCTGGATCAGCTTCCCCCCACCTCAGGCAGGGCCAGGAGCTTCCCAGTAGCAGCCCAGTTCCCAGTGCTGGGAATCTCTGCGATCCAGCAGCCCTCCAAAGGGGGTTCCCTTTGCCAACAAAACTCGGTTTCCATTCCCCCCTGCCAGCACTCACCCCTGTGGCCCTCCAGAGGCAATCAGTCATCAGCAGTCCCAGCACTGCCTTCACAAACCACACTGGGCAGCAGCTGCAGAGCTTCTTCCTAACTGGGCCTGCACCTAATGGGATAAAACTCGTTGGGAATACCCCACAGGGCAGGTGGGACCCACCCCAGCCCAGAGCTCAGCACTGGCTTACAGGGGAAGGGCAACAAAGGTGGGGAAGGGTTTGGAGAACAGGGCTGGGGAGGAGCAGCTGAAGGAGCTGGGAGTGTGCAACCTGGAGAAGAGGAGGCTGAGGGAGACCTCATTGCTCTCTGCAGCAACCTGAGAGGAGACTGCAGTGAGGTGGGGGTTGGGCTCTGCTCCCTAGGATCAGGGGATAGGAGGACATGTCCTGAAATTGTGCCAGGGGAGGCTTGGGTTGGAGATGATGTCCCTGCCTATGACAGGGGGTTGGAACTGGATGATCCTTGAGGTCCCTTCCAACCTTACCATTCTATGATTCTATGATGGAAAATTTCTTTTCTGCAAGAGTGGTCAGAGATTGGCACAGGAAGGTGGTGGAGTCCCCATGCCTGGAGGTGTTGAAGCAACCTGTGGCCATGGCACTTGGGGCCATGTTTGGGTGGCCATGGTGGGGTTGGGTTGGTGCTTGGGCTGGCTGATCTCAGAGGGCTTTCCCAACCAGCACAACTCTACCATCCCATGAAAGTGACAAGGTGCTGTCTCCCACAGGTCTTTACAGGGATCTTCACAGCAGAGATGGTCCTGAAGCTCATTGCTCTGGACCCCTATGAGTACTTCCAGCAGGGCTGGAATGTCTTTGACAGCATCATCGTCACCCTGAGCCTGGTGGAGCTGGGCCTGGCCAACGTGCAAGGGCTCTCCGTGCTGCGCTCCTTCCGCTTGGTAGGTGCCCTGGGCAGGAGGGGAGTCTGGCCTGGCACCCAAGTGCCAGCAGGGTGGAGACTGGCTTCTTCAGCCTCCTTTGTGGTGGTCACCAACTTGGCCCCTGTTGAAGATGGCACTGACAGATGAGCTAAGAACTCTAGGGAATTATTTTTGGCATGAGGACCAAGGAGGTGATGGTTCCTCTGCAGTCCAGTGCTGAGGTCACTCCTTGAGTGTTGTGCTCAGTTTTGGGCTCCACCTTGGGGATGGAGCAAGGCATTAAAGCTGGGGAAGGGTCTGGAGAACAAGGCTGGTGAGGAGCAGCTGAGGGACCTGGGAGTGTTTAGTTTGAAGAGAGGCTGAGGGGAGACCTCATTGCTCTCTACAGCTTCCTGAAAGGAGGTGGCAGTGAGGTGGGGGTTGGGCTCCTCTCCCAAGGAACAAGTGATAGGATGAGGAGAAATGGCCTCAAGCTGCACCAGGGCAGGTTTAAGCTGGACATTAGGAAAGAATATTTCACTGGAAAGGTTGTCAGGCTTCAGAACAGGCTGCCCAGGGAGGGGGTGGAGTCACTATCCCTGGATGTATTTAGAAGATGTGCAGATGTGCAGCTAGGGGATATGGCTTAGTGATAGCCTTGGTAGAGTAGGATTGATGGTTGGACTCGGTGATCTGGAAGGCTTTTTCCAACCTAAATGATTCTGTGATTCCAAGTTGGGTGTCTAACCCTCAGTAAGACTGCCTCAGTNGGAGACCTCATTGCTCTCTACAGCTTCCTGAAAGGAGGTGGCAGTGAGGTGGGGGTTGGGCTCCTCTCCCAAGGAACAAGTGATAGGATGAGGAGAAATGGCCTCAAGCTGCACCAGGGCAGGTTTAAGCTGGACATTAGGAAAGAATATTTCACTGGAAAGGTTGTCAGGCTTCAGAACAGGCTGCCCAGGGAGGTGGTGGAGTCACTATCCCTGGATGTATTTAGAAGATGTGCAGATGTGCAGCTAGGGGATATGGCTTAGTGATAGCCTTGGTAGAGTAGGATTGATGGTTGGACTCGGTGATCTGGAAGGTTTTTTCCAACCTAAATGATTCTGTGATTCCAAGTTGGGTGTCTAACCCTTCCTGCCTCAGTAAGACTGCCCCAGGAAGGTCTCACCCCAGCTTCACAACCTTGCTGACACCTTGTGGCAATGAAAGCCCCAGCAAAACTGACTGAGGAGCTGGAGCTCATTAACTTGGAGAAGAGGACACTGAGAGGTGACCTCAGCAATGGTTCTAAAGATGTGCAGGTGAGTGGCAGGAGGCTGGAGCCAGGCTCTGCTGGGTGGTACCCACTGACAAGATGCAATGGGTGGAAGTTGAGGCATAAGAAGCTCCATGGAAACATGAGGAGGATTTTTTTTTTCCCTGTGAGGGTGACAGAGCCCTGGCACAGGCTGCCCAGGGGGATTGTGGAGTCTCCCTCTCTGGAGATATCCAAAACCCACCTGGATGTGTTCCTGTGTGACCTGCTCCAGGCGATCCTGCTCTGGCAGGGGGGGTTGGGCTGGCTGAGCTTTGGAGGTCCCTTCCAGCCCCTGGCACTCTGTGACTCTGTGAAACCAACTCCTCCTCTCCTTGCTCCTCTAGCTGAGGGTTTTCAAGCTCGCCAAGTCCTGGCCCACCCTCAACATGCTGATCAAGATCATCGGCAACTCGGTGGGCGCCCTGGGCAACCTGACACTGGTGCTGGCCATCATCGTCTTCATCTTCGCCGTGGTGGGGATGCAGCTCTTTGGCAAGAGCTACATTGACTGTGTCTGCAAGATCTCTGTGGACTGCACCCTGCCCCGCTGGCACATGCATGACTTCTTCCACTCCTTCCTCATCGTCTTCCGCATCCTCTGCGGAGAGTGGATCGAGACCATGTGGGACTGCATGGAGGTGGCTGGGCAGACCATGTGCCTCATCGTCTTCATGATGGTCATGGTCATTGGCAACCTCGTGGTGAGTCTTGGGGTGGACCCTATGGGCTTGGGGCGGTGTGGCTGCAGAGCTGCCTGGCAGAAAGGGATCTGGAGGTTGTAATAGGCAGGCAGCTGAATGTGAGCCTGCAGTGTGTGCCCAGGGAGCTGAATGTGAGCCAGCAGTGTGCTCAGGTAGCTGAATGTGAGCCTGCAGTGTGCCCAGGGAGCTAAATGTGAGCCAGCAGTGTGCTCAGGCAGGTGAATGTGAGCCAGCAGTGTGCTCAGGCAGGTGAATGTGAGCCAGCAGTGTGCTCAGGCAGCTGAGTGTGAGCCAGCANTGTGCCCAAGGAGCTGAATGGGAGCCAGCAGTGTGCCCAGGCAGATTAATGTGAGCCTGCAGTGTGCCCAGGCAGCTGAGTGTGAGCCAGCAGTGTGCCCAGGGAGCTGAATGTGAGCCAGCAGTGTGCCCAGGCAGATTAATGTGAGCCAGCAGTGTGCCCAGGCAGATTAATGTGTGCCAACTGTGTTCAGTTTTGGGCCACTCACTCTAAGAAGGACATTGAGAGGCTGGAGCAGGTCCAGAGAAGGGTCATGAAGCTGATGAAGAGTCTGGAGAACAGGGCTGGTGAGGGGCAGCTGAGGGAGCTGGGGGTGTGCAGTGTGGAGGAGGCTGAAGGTAGACCTCATTGCTCTCCACGGCTCCCTGAAAGGAGACTGGAGGGAGGTGGGGGTCAGGCTCTGCTCCCAGGTAGCAAGTGATAGAATGGGAGGAAATGGCCTTGTGTTGCATCAGGCAAGGCTGAGGTTGCACATGAGGAACCATTTCTTCCCCCAGGCACTGGCCCAGGCTGCTCAGGGCAGTGGTGGAGTCCCCATCCCTGGAGGGGTCTAAAAGACATTTGGATGAGCAGCTTAAGAATGTGGTGTGAGAGTTGTGTGCAGGCAGGTGCTGGGTTCTGGCTGGACTTGACGACCTTAAGGTCTTTCCCAGCCAGGCTGTTGTGCGATTCCGTGAGCCGCTGGGCACCAGCCCCCTCCCCACTCACCCGAGCTGCCCGCTGCGGGTCCGCGAGTTCCAGGCGAGCGTGGAATCCTTTCTAAACTTGGTAACCCCCCCGCTGGAGGCTCTGAAGCTTGTTTTGCAGCCTGCCTGGGCCCTGCTCTCCCTTCTTGAGGAGCCAGGAGGGGAGGGACGCAGGCGGCTCTCCGAAATCGCTGCCGTCCCTTGCCGGGGTTGTGTAAGCTCTCTGGAATGTGCTTTGAAAACCTATCTGCTGCCGGAGCTGCTGATGCCCTCCCTCCTCCCTCCCCACCAAGGGTGGCTGCTCCAGCCCTGGGCTGCCATAGCCCTTCAGAGGGGTGAAAACAACCTCCAGGAGAAACCCAGAGCACCCCACAGCTGGTGTCAGGGGGAGGGCAGCTTGGAGAATCCCAATCCGAGGGCACAAAGTCGGGATTTGGGTGCTGCTTGGGTTCCTTGGTTCACAGCAGGGCTTTGTACTGGTCCCAGTAGCAGCATGGAGAGCTGTGAGATCTGTTCCAGGTGATCCTGCTCCAGCAGGAGGGTTGAACTGGATGAGCTTATCAGGTCCCTTCCAGCCCCTGACATTCTGTGGTGGCTGCAGATCTCACTATGGAGGGGTCCTGGGATGATGCTGAGCAGATGTCCATGCAGCACACCACAGTGGGCAGCAGCTCAGTGTCCCCCTGGGCTGCCCAGCATCCAGCAACAGTTTGTGGTGCTGCCTTCCATGGGGGAACCTCTTGTCTGAGCTGCTGACACAGGCTGAGAATCACCCTGAAGCCACTGGAGCATCTCTAGGACAGAGGCTGCAGGAGCTTAGAGACTCTGAATCACAGTTGGGGCTCCCTGGAGCCCCTCCCCAAAAGGGGCTCTGCAAACCTCTTCTCTCCTGGAGGTGATTTTTGCAGGGGCACAGCCCATCCAGCCCTCCAGAAGATGCATGGAGAAGACATGGGGGCAGCACAATTTTCAGCTGGTGAGGTCAGAGCCAACCCTCCCTCAGGTGTTGACCCCCCCAGAGGTGCTCCCCACCCTGAGCTGTTGCCCTTCTAGAGGTGTTGTTCACACTGAGATATTGTCCTCCTGGGGGTGTTGACCTCCTGGGGGTGTTGCCCTCCAAGAGGTGTTGCCCTCCAAGAAGTGTTGCCCTTCCAGGGGTGTTGCTCATACTGGGGTGTTGCCCTCCAAGAAGTGTTGCCCTTCCAGGGGTGTTGTTCATACTGAGGTGTTGCCTTCCCAGAAGTGTTGCCCTCCTGGGGGTGTTGCTCTCTCAGAACTGTTGCCCTCCCAGGGGGTGCTACTCACACTGAGGTGTTGCCCTCCTGGGGGTGTTGCCCTCTCAGAAATGTTGCCCTTCCAGGGGTGTTGCTCACACTGACGTGTTGTCCCCCAAGGGGTGTTGCTCACACTGAGGTGTTGCCTTCCCAGGGGTGTTGCTAACACTGAGGTGTTGCCCTCCTGGAGGTGTTGCCCTCTCAGAAGTGTTACCCTTCCAGGGGTGTTGCTCACACTGACGTGTTGTCCCCCAAGGGGTGTTGCTCACACCGAGGTGTTGCCTTCCCAGGGGTGTTACTCACATTGAGATGTTGCCCTCCTTGGGGTGTTGCCCTCTCAGAAGTGTTACCCTTCCAGGGGTGTTGCTCACACTGAAGTGTTGCCCTTCCAGAGATGTTACCCTCCCAAAGGTGTTTCCCTCCTGAAGGTGTTGCCCTCCTCGAGGTTGCATCCCGACCTTCAGTGCAAGCTCAGCAGCTCCTGCTGCACCCTGAGCTGTTGCAACTGGTGCACTTTAAGCTAAGTGGATAAACTGAGCACTACGGATCCATCTCTGCCCTCTTCATCCTCCCTGCCGAGCTCTCCTGGCCACGTCTCCGGTATTTCCGAGCCCTGGAGCGTGTCCCACACAGCTCCCGAGCATCCTGGCTGCAGGGGGTGTTGTGTTTCTCCCCACTTGCCCGGCAGAGGAGCAAGGCGACAGCCAATTGTCCCTTGGTCCCGGTGACACTTAGAGCATTTCCTTTGGGGTTATTAAGGGAAAAGGGAGGAAGTCGGTCGGGTGAGGAGGTAACAGACTCCTCTCCAACAACAGCCGGAGCCAACAGCAGCTATTAGCTGTAATTGGTGCTTAACGTGCGTGCGGAGCCGGCGGCACCGTGGGGATTTATTTCAGGAGGAGGCTTCAGTCCGATGGCATGAGTCGTTTGGAAACAGCAGTGACCTTGGATAGCAGCTAATTCCCTTCTCAGATGCGCTGCTGGCACACGGAGGCACAAACACTGACAGCTGAGGGCTTGGCCCAGCGGCTGCACCGCGCAGCCGGAGTGTGCCCCGGGCACTGCCCAGGCTCCCAGAGCCCGCGGGGAGCCTCTCCTGCTGCCCTGCTCCTGAGCTGCCCCAGGTTTCTGGCATGCATAGAGTCCATCCATGCCAGGAGAGGCTGTGGTGGAGTCCTGTCACGTTCTGAGCACGGTGAAGGAGGAGAGATGTGGGGGAGGTAGGAGAGAGGCTGTGCCAGGAGCTATATCGAGATGAGCATCCCATGAGGAGAAGGGCTGGGAAATGGCAGCTGCTGTGGAGCAGAAGGGAGAAAGGGAGAAAGGGATGAGGTTATCATGGAAGCACAGAATTGCCAGGGCTGGAGGGGACCTCGAGGATCATCCAGTTCCAACCCCCCTGCCACGGGCAGGGACACCTCACACTAGAGCAGGCTGTCCAGAGACACATCCAGCCCTAAAGACCTCCAGGGATGAGGCTTCCACCACCTCCCTGAGCAACCTGTGTCAGGGTCTCACCACCCTCATGGTCAAGAACTTCTTCCTAATGTCTCATCTACATCTTCCTTCTTCTAGCTTGGATCCATTCCCCCAAGTCCTATCACTACCTGACACCCTAAAAAGTCCCTCCCCAGCTTTCTTGTAGCTCCCTGCAGATATCAGAAGGCCACAATAAGGTCTCCTTGGAGCCTTCTCCTCTCCAGACTGAACAACCCCAACTCTCTCAGCCTGTCCTGCTAGGAAAGGTGCTCCAGCCCTCTGAGCATCCTTGTGGCCCTTCTTTGGACTCATTCCAGCATGATATGACTGTGGCTCAGGCTCCTACCTGGCTCCAGGGTGTTGGAGATCCTCAGGAGCTCACTGAGTGTCTGAGCTACCAGAAGCAGCAGAGAGGAGGGGAAGGATTGTAGCTGGGAGGACGATGAACAGGCCTGTCCCTGGGAGGAGAATGGATGGAGCTGAAATCATCCCTGGGGCTGGTGGGGCTCTGTGGGTGGCTTAGGGAGTTCCCCATGGGGACCAGTCAAGCCAAGAGCTTCAAGGGAGTGAAGGAAGGGACATGCTGATGGACCCAGAGGGAAGGTGGCTGGTGAAGGTCCAAAGTGATGATTGCCATCACTCACCAATGGACCAGCAGGACCCCCAGCAGCCAGGGGTGACTCTGAGGGCACGAGAGGAGGAGCAAGGAGAAGCTGGACCATGTCCATGTCCTCCAGGACATGAGGCTGACAGTGCCAGTCTGGGCAACAGCAGGAGGGAGCCCATCTTAAGACCCTTGCTCATAACTGGTCCTTGCCACTGCAGCCTGTGGGGATGATGCTGGAAGGACATGGAAGTGTTGGAACCAGTCCAGAGGAGGCCACCAAGATGCTGAGAGGGCTGCAGCAGCTCTGCTGTGAGGACAGGCTGAGAGAGTTGGGGTTCTGCAGCCTGGAGAGGAGAAGGCTTCCAGGAGAGCTTGGAGTGGCCTTGCAGGATCTGAAGGGGGCTGCAGGAAGGTTGGGGAGGGACTATTGACAAGGGCTTGGAATGGCAGGAGGAGGAGGAATGGGTTTGAAGTGGCAGAGGGGAGATTGAAACTGGATGTTAGGAGGAAGTTGTTTGCAGTGAGGGCAGTGAGACACTGGCATGGGTCGAGGGCAGTGAGACACTGGCACAGGTCGAGGGCGGTGAGACACTGGCACAGGCTGAGGGCGGTGAGACACTGGCACAGGTTGAGGGTGGTGAGACACTGGCACAGGTTGAGGATGATGAGACACTGGCACAGGTTGAGGATGATGAGACACTGGCACATCTTCGATCACATTTTGTGATTCTGTGCTCTGCAACCTCCCTGAAGGTGCTCAGGACCAGGCTGGATGAGCCCTTGAGCGCCCTGCTCTAGCGCGATCAGTCCCTACCCATGCACTGTGCGATCTTCAAGGCCTCTTCCCACCCAAACCCTCCCCTGACTCTCCGCTGCCACCCCTCCAGGTGCTGAACCTGTTCCTAGCCCTGCTGCTGAGCTCCTTCAGCGCCGACAGCCTGGCAGCTTCCGACGACGACGGCGAGCTGAACAACCTGCAGATCGCCATCGGCAGGATCACCAGGGGCATCGACTTCGTCAAGGCCTCCCTCCTGGCGCTGCTCCGACGGCTCTGGAAGGGCAAGAAGGTGGCCCCGGAGGAAGAGCAGGAGCCCAGCAAGAGAGACAACTCCACGCTCAACCACCTGGATGCCAGCCAAGAGACCAAAGCGGAGCACCTGGACGGGGTGGCCGGCAAGGAGCGCTTCTTCGCCGACGAGCTGGACCACATGAACTTCATCAACAACCCCAACCTGACCGTGCAGGTCCCCATCGCCTCCGAGGAGTCAGACCTCTACGAGGAGACCAGCACCCAGTCCGACACCGAGGACACCAAGGTGAAGAGAGGAGGGTGGGAGGGTCTCGAAACCCCAAACTGGCATCGAGCCCCTTCTTGGGGGACCCTGTTCTGGGTCTGCTGCACAAAGAGTGATGCTGTCTTGGGGTCCATCAGGCCTGTTTGGGTTGCTTTGGGTTGCTTTAATCCTTTTTGGGCTACCTTAATCTTTTTTTGGTTGCTTTAATCCTTTTTGGGCTACCTTAATCTTTTTTTGGTTACTTTAATCCTTTTTGGGCTACCTTAATCTTTTTTTGGTTACTTTAATCCTTTTTGGGCTACCTTAATCTTTTTTTGG